>CAUYPK010046672.1:0-35585 GCA_963574355.1 Loris lydekkerianus
TCAAAATCTTTGGTCATTTGGTCTTTGAATTTGTTGAATTCTTGAGATATCTTTTGGGTTACTGCTTGGAGTTCTAATTCAATCTTATTTGCTATCCAGATTCTGAATTCGATTTCTGACATCTCAGCTATTTGTTTGTGCATGGGATGTTGGGCTGTGTCTGCCCCATTGATCTTTGGGGGAGTTGACTCTGCTTATTCATATTGCCAGAGTTTTTCTGTTGATTTCACCTCATGATTCTTTTTCACTGTTGCCTCTGGCTGTCCTCAGAGTTGGGGAGGTGTCTCTCCAAGATTAGACCCCAGTGGGATCACTCTGTTGTTGCTAGATCTTTGTAGGCAGTGACCCTGTGTAGTTCCTCTGGGGCTGCTTCAGTTAGGGAGTTTTGGTTGTGGAAGCAGCTCTGGTGTATGACACACCCGGATCCAGCAACAGGGCAGGAGGTGGTGCTCATGGTTCTGGGAGTGCCTGCTGCCCAGTGACTTTGGCACAGAGAGCCCAAGGCTCCAGCAGTCTCTGGCCAGGAGAAGGGCTCTGCACAGAGGCAGGGATGGCTCCAGAGGGCACACAGCTACCAATATCCCTGGCCAGACGAGTGGGCCAGAGTGGAGGCTGGGAGGACCCAGGAAGGAAGGTGCAGGGTTGCGCGGCTCCCGCAGTTCCTGGTCAGGGCCTGCGGAGGCCCGGTTGGTGCAGGGTTGCAGTACAGATCTTATGGAGGTCTGGGCGGTGCCAAGCCCAGAAGTTTGAGGTTGCTATGAGCTGTGATGCCATGACACTCTACCCAGGGCAACACCCCGAGGCTCTGGTGTGCCAAAACCAGCTCACTCTGCCCCTGAGGGTTAAGGCTGTAAGGCAGCTCAGTCCCCGCCTTTAGGCTGCTTAGTCACTAGGTTACTAGGTCCCGCCCGATCCTTGCTATGGGACCCTGAGGGCGGAGCTTGCTGCGGCAGTTCTCTCACAATGGCTCCTTGCAGGCCAGCTCGGTGGCTCTGTCTGGGGCCCCAACAATGCCCAAAGTACTCCGCATTCCTGCACAAGCTCTCCCCAAGGCAGTTCAACTGAGTGCCAAGTCCAAAAACACCGAAACAGTTCACAGGTAGGCCTTTCCATTTTGCAGTCTCAGTGCTGCTTGTACTTACGGTTGCCGGCGGGATTAGGTAGATCGAACACACACAACTACTTGCCAGTTTTCCACTGTTTTTGTCCTCCTCTTGGGGTCCAGAAGTCCCTTGCTGACTCCCTGTATCCTCAAAGGGATGATTATAGGCAGATCCCACCAGCCAGAGACGCCTGGAGTCATATCTTTCCAGACTCACCGTGCCCAGTTGCAGGGAAGCTGTTACTCGGCTGCCATCTTTTTTCATTTTTATTTTTTTGAGACATAGTCTCAAGCTGTCACCCTGGGTAGAGTGCCATGATGTCACAGCTCATAGCAACCTCAAACTCTTGGGCATAAGCGATTCTCTTGCTTCAGCCTCCTAAGTAGCTGGGACCACAGACACCCACCACAATGCCTGGCTTTTTTTGTTGTTGTTGCAATTGTCATTGTTGTTTTAGCTGGCCCTGGCTGGGCTTGAACTCACCATCTTCGGTGTATGTGGCCAGCACCCTACCCACTAAGCTATGGGTGCTGCCGCCAAGCAAGTTTTTTTTAGAGATGGGGTCTTGCTCTTGCTTAGGCTGGTATTGAACTTGCTTGGCTCAGGCAATCCACCTACCTCGGCCTCCCAGAGGGCTGGAATTACGGGCATGAGCCACCATATCCAGCCTTCTGGAACTTCTTACATGTGTGGGTTAGTGTCTTTACCAGTTCTAAAAATTATTAGCTGTTACTGTTTGTTTTTTTTTTTTTTTTTTTTTTTTTGTGCTTTCCTCTCCTTTTGGGACTGTGATTAAACATAAGGTAGAATTTTTAGTCCCTTCACTTGCCTTCTGTATTTGTCATCATTTTATCTCTCTGCGCTGCATTTCATATGCTTCCTTCTGATTTGTCCTCCAATTCACTAATGCCCCCTTTTGCTGTGTTTCGTGTGCTGCCAAGCTCATCTATGGAGGGTTTTCTCTTCATTCATTAAGGCTTAAATTCTGATGATGATAGTTTTCATTTCTAGCAGTTTAATTCATTTATTTCAAATCTGCAGTATAATTTTTTATAGTTTTCTATTCCTTCCAGGTATTTTCAAGCTCACCATTTGTGTCTTGTGCTGGGCATGGTGGTACCTGTAGTCCCAGGTACTTGGGATGCGATGGATAAGGTGGAAGGATCACTTGAACCTAGGAGTTTGAGGCTGTAGTGAGCTCTGATCGTGCCTGGGTGACAGGATGAGACCCTGTCTCTAAATAAATGAATAAATAAATGGAGTGAACGTATTTTTTAATAATGTTTTATATTTAGGCAATTCCAAATTTTTTTTTTTTTAG
Organism: Loris lydekkerianus; assembly: GCA_963574355.1. Lineage (NCBI taxonomy): Eukaryota > Metazoa > Chordata > Mammalia > Primates > Lorisidae > Loris > Loris lydekkerianus. The sequence goes on from CAUYPK010046672.1 coordinate 2,425, forward strand.
AGACAGAGTCTCAAAGTGTCACCCCGAGTAGAGTGCTGTGGTGTCACAGCTCACAGCAGCCTCAAATTCTTGAGCTTAGTGATCCTCTTGCCTTAGCCTCCCAAGTAGCTGGGACTACAGGCGCCTGCCACAACACCCGGCTATTTTTTTGTTGCAGTTTGGCCGGGGCTGGGTTTGAACCCACTACCCTCGATATATGGGGCTGGTGCCCTACTCACTGAGCCACAGGTGTTGCCCTTGTTTTTTTTTTTTTAGACAGAGTCTCACTGTGTGCTCTGGGTAGAGCGTCATGGTGTCACAGCTCACAGCAACCTCAAACTCTTGGGCTTATGCGATTCTCTTTCCTCAGCCTCCCAAGTAGCTGGGACTACAGGCACCTACCACAACACCCGGCTATATTTTGGTTGTAGTTGTCATTGTTGTTTGGGAGGCCTGGGCTGGATTCTAACCCACCAGCTTTGGTGTATGTGGCTGGCACCCTAGCCACTTGAGCTACAGGCGCTGAGCCATGCCCAGCTATTTTTAAGATGTGGGGTCTTGCTCTGGCTCAGGTTGGTCTTGAACTCCTGAGCTCAAGAAATCTGTCTATCTTGGCTTCCCAAAGTGCTATGGTTACAGGTGTGAGCCACTGTGCCTGGTGAGGTCATTGTTATTGAAGAATATTTTGGGGTTCCTGGAGACCAAGGATGAGGATTTGCATCTGCTTTTACTGGGTGGCTTTGGGTCCTTCCAGTCTGGTAGTAACTCGGACCAAGTTCATAGGCTTGAAGCTCTGTGAACATCCCCGAAAGACAAAAAGCCAGGTTTCAAGTGGGCAGCTTGTCCCCTGCTCTTTCAAGTCAGTGCAGGGTTGGTGTATGTTGACGATTAATCAGGAGAATGTTTTTTCCTCCATTCTTCTTTTTTCTTGTTCTGTTCAGCAACTTCCCCTGCAGTGTTTGGGGATGAATTGGTGGAGGCTGGCCTGTCTCTGACACACCCTGATGCCAAGGATGTGGCACTAGGGGTCTCCTCTGGCAATGCCCTGCAGTGGTGGAGCTTGAGGCCAGGGTTTGGCAGAGCTATCAGGAAAGGGCAGTGCTGGGCTGGGTACCGTTCAGCACCCTTGAGCCCCAGGAGGTGGGGCATACCCTACTGTCTCCAGGTTCCTTGGTGGTGGGGCACACCTCACTGTCCACGTTACTAGGTAGGGTGTACCCCACTCTCTCTGCTTCTCAGTGGTGGGTGCCCCACTGTCCACCTTCCTGGGTGGCAGGGCTCATCCCACTTTCCACGTTCCTGGATGCTTCTTTTTGGTGTTTCTTGGCCCAGCAGTTTTGCTTGTTTTCAGTGGGTACTACGGGGTGGAGGACCCTTGTCTCTCCTGGATTTCACCTAATCGGGCCTGGCCTACTTCACCAATACCATTTCCACCAAGCCTGCTGTGTCCACCTGCGCATCCACTTGCAGCCAGCCTAGTGATCGATTCCTACTGTTCCTCTTGCCTGTCTGGCCTCTGGCTGCTATGTCTGTGCTGGCCCTCTGCTTGCCCTCCCCTGCACCCTGGAGCCTCCCTTTGTCCTCCTGACGTCAGAACCACCCCATGACAGGGCCCTGAGTCATCTCCAACCACACCCTGTCACTATATTCCAGCCATAGGCCTCAAAGTGCTCCTGAGTGCCACAGGGCAGGCCTCTGCCTCCAGCTTCTGCACTTGCTGGACCTCTGGAATGTTCTTCCCCCATATTCAGGGACCTCCCACTGCCTCTTTGGCTCTTCTCTGGAAGACTGCAGGGCCTCCAGGGGCAGACTTGTCTACTCAGCTCCCTAGGCTCTGCCAAACACTGGGGCACTGCAGAGGCCTCGTGGTGTCCAGAGAACTCCTTTTGGATAAACTCTGAGAGCAGGGAAGACCTGAGTCCTGGTTGTATTAAGAGATACACAGTCATGTCCAAAGGCTGTCTGATTCTGGCCCTGCATTTGTAGATTTCCAGGAAACATCCTTTTGCGTTCCCCCTTTGTTTCCAAGCGACCATTTGTAGGTGACTTTTCCATCCTGATCTGACACTGGTCCGACACTTGGGATGTACTTGTTGACCGGCCTTGTGATGACTCCTATAAGAGTCGCTGGTGTCCTCACTTTGCGGGGGGACCTGGGTGTGGTGTGGTAGCTGTGGGTCCCACTGCCACCCACCCTCGCAGTGCGTGATGTGCTGTGACTGTTGCAGGATGTCCAGGCTTTGCTGAGGTTCTGCAGACTTTCAGCACCTCCAAGGGGATGCTTGGTGAGATTCTGTCTGCCTTCGAGTTCATGGATGCTGAGTGCATGCAGCTGGTTGGGCGCTATCTCCACCTGGCCTGCCCGGTGCAAGGTACTGACCCCATGCAGTGGGCAGCTTGTCCCCTGCTCCTTCTATGCTATTGGACACACTGGATGGCTCAGACGTCCTAGGTGGATGGAGGGTCCCTTTATGGAGCACGGTTGGGTGTTGTGTGTAAGAAAGCTGCTCTTAACAGAACATTCAGGGCAGAGAGCAAGCCACCTCTGTTCCTGTGGTGGGTTTGCAGTTACAGGGCTTTCCCTGGCCAGAGGAGAAAGGCTATAGGGTGACATTGAAACATTAGTGGTAGCTATTTATTTATTTATTTATTTTGAGACTGAGTCTCACTCTGTTGCCCTAGGTAGAGTGCTGTGGCATCATAGCTCACAGCAACCTCAAACTCTTGGGCTCGAGTGATGCTTCTGCCTTACCCTCCCAAGTAGCTGGGACTATAGGTGCCTGCCTTAACGCCTGACTATTTTTACAGATGAGGTCTTGCTTTGGCTCAGGCTGTTCTCAAACCTGTGAGCTCAGACAATCCACCCACCTCGGCCTCCCAGAGTGCTAGGATTACAGGCATGAGCCACCACGCCCAGCCAGTGGCAGCTATTTTTGACAAGCTGGGAGATTTTATTTTTCTTTCTTTCTTTTTTTTTTTTTTTTTTTTTTTATAGACAGGGTCTCATCTTATTACCCTCTGTAAGTGCCATGGCGTCACACAGCTCACAGCAACCTCCAACTCCTGGGCTCACAGCAACCTCCAGCTCCTGGGCATAGGCGATTCTCTTGCCTCAGCCTCCCGAGTAGCTGGGACTATAGGCACCCACCATAATCCCCAGCTATTTTGTGTTGCAATTTGGCCGGGGCCGGGTTCAAACCCACCATCCTGTGTATATGGGGCCGGTGACCTACTCACTGAGCCAAGGTGCCGCCTGAGATTTTCTTTCCCTTTTTTTTTTTTTTGAGGCAGTTTCACTCTGTTGCCCACACTTGAGTGCCATGGCAGCATCATAGCTCACAGCAACCTTAAACTCTTGGGCACAAGTGATCTTCCTGATTCAGTCTCCTGAGTAGCTGGGACTACAGGCGCCTGCCACAACATCCAGCTATTTTTAGAGATAGGATCTCGCTCTAACTCAGGTTGGTCTTGAACTCAAAAGCTCAGGCAATCTGCCCGAGTGTGAAGATTGTGCCCAGCCTTTAGTTTTTCTATTTTTAGTAGAGACAAGGTCTCTTGCTCAGGCTTGTCTTGAACTTCTGAGCTTAAGCCATCTAACCGCCTTGGCCTCCCAGAGTGCTGGGATTACAGGGGTGAGCCACCGTGCCTGACCACGTATTTTGTTTATATAATGGAAAAAAGAGCCAATAGTATTTAAAAACCTCTTACTGTTATGTGTGACCTGTAATAAATTTGAGGGTAGAATTTATGTTTTGAATTGAAGAAAATGCCAATATCTGAAAAATGCTTATATTTCTTGTATAGTAAAATGAACTTGTAATATTTTTGTGGAAGTAACTTTAGTGTTAAGATACAGAACACCTGGGGTGGTGCCTGTAGCTCAAGAGCAACAGTCACAGAACAGCTGGTGTGTTCGAGTCCAGCCTGGGCCTGCCAAACAATGATAACTACAACCAAAAAAAAAAAAAAAAAAAAAATAGCTGGGGATTGTGGCCTAATAGTCCCAGCTGCTTGGGAGGCTGAGACAAAAGGATCGCTTAAGCTCAGGAGTTTGAAGTTGCTGTGAGCTATGACGCCATGGCATTCTACTGAGGATGACGTAGACTCTGTCTCAAAAAAAAAAAGAAAAAAGTGAAGCTTGTAAATGAAAACCTAGAGTCCAAGTCACAATCTATTTAAAAAGGGTTATGATGAATATCGGTAAGTTTAAAAGTTGAAAAAAAAAAAAAAAAGAAGAGAATAGTGCCACTAAGTAAATTTTTATTTAATTATTTTCAACAAATATAAAAAGAAATTCACACTAGCCTTAAAAACAATAGAAGCTTAAAATTTTCTTAAAAAATTTTTTTTTCTGGGCAGTGCCTGTGGCTCAAAGGAGTAGGGCACCAGCCCCATATGCTGGAGGTGGTGGGTTCAAACCCAGCTTCAGCCAAAAACTGCAAAAAAAAAAAAAAAAAGTTTTTTTTTTTTCTGTTTTTTGAGACAGAGCCTCAAGCTGTCGCCTTGGGTAGAGTGCTGTGGCATCACAGCTCACTGCAACCTCCAACTCCTGGGCTCAAGCGATTCTCCTGCCTCCACCTCCCAAGTAGCTGGGACCACAGGCACCCACCACAATGCCCAGCTATTTTTTGGTTGCGGGCCTGGATTTTTTGGTCATTATTGCTTGGTGGGCCCGGGCTGGATTCGAACCCACCAGCTAAGGTGTATGTGGCTGACATCTTAGCCACTTTAGCCACAGGTGCCGAACCTTTTTTTTAATTTGTGAGACAGAATCTCAAGCTGTACCCCTGGGTAGAGTGCTGTGGCATCACAACTCACAGCAACCTTCAGCTTTTGGGCTTAAGTGATTCTCTTGCCTCAACCTCCCAAGTGGCTGGGATTGCAGACGCTCGCCACAAAGCCGGGCTGTTTTTGAGTTATAGTTATTGTTTGGTGGGCCTGGGCTGGATTCTAACCTGCTGGATTCGAACCCCCCAGCTCTGGTGTATGTGGCTGGCACCTTAGCCACTTCAGCTACAGGCACAGAGCCAAAAAAAAAATTTTTTTTTTTTTTTTGAGACAGAGTCTCACTATGTCACCCTCAGTAGAGTGCTATGGCATCACAGCTCATAGCAACCTCAAACTCCTGGGCTCAGGAGATTCTCTTGCCTCTGCCTCCTGAGTAGCTGGGACTACAGGTACCTGCCACAACCTCTGACTATTTTTAGAGATGGGGTCTTGCTTTGGCTCAGGCTGGTCTAGAACCTGTGAGCTCAGGCAGTCCACCCACCTTGGGCTCCCAGAGTGCTAGGATTACAGGCTGAGCCACCTTGCCCTGCAAAATTTTCTTTATTTTTTTATAGTTTTTTTTTTTCAAGACAGAGTCTCACTTTCTTACCCTTGGTAGAGTGCTGTGGTGTTCACATGTCACAACAAGCACACACTCTTGGGCTCAAGCGATCCTCTTACCTTAGCCTCCCAAGTAGCTGGGACTACATGTGCCTGCTGCAATGCCTGGCTTAATTTTTTGTATTTTTTGAATTTTTTTAATAGCTTGTAAAATAGACACTGTGGTGAAAAGCATGGTCTATGAGTGCAGCTCCAGTGTCTGAGGCCATCACAGGGCCTCACCTGCAGCTCAGCCTCTGCCTATGGCCTGTGGGCTTGGCGAGAGTGGACAAGCTGCCCCATAAGCCCACATCAAGGCCACGGGAGGCCCTGGTTGTGGCAGAGTCAGCCTTGGGCGGGCTGTGTTTCCAGGGCACATGGTCTGTCTGAAATGCAGCCCAGCCAGAGAGCTTCCCCAGTGGCCCTGTTGGCAAGGAAAGGTCTGTCAGAGCCGTGTCAGCCTGACCCAGAGTAGCTGGACCTCTGCTCACTTTGTTCTCCCTGCTCACTTTCAGAGAGTCCGTTTTATGTCCTGATTGAGACCTCAGGCTCTCATGCGGGTCACGATGCTGACAAGCTGGGCAGCTTCCTGGAGCATATGCTGGGCTCGGGCCTGGTAACCGATGGGACCTTGGCAACTGACCAGAGGAAAATCAAGGTGCGTCTTGCTCATGGGCCCTCCTTCCACTGAGCCTTACCAGGGTAACTGTGGTGTGAACTATTCAGGATAGGCACTGTGGGTTTGGGGTCAAAGTGTGATCAGGCTTCATGGCTTTGATGGGATATAACGTCTTTGGAATGGAAGGTATATTCCTGCTGTCTGGATCATTTTCATCATTATTTTACATGTACGCCCTTCCCTCCCTGCCACATCCTTCCTTTCTTCCCACCAATCTCCTAGGCTGCAGGGTGAATCAGCTGGCCCCTTGCTGGCCCCCTGATGCCTGAGGTTTAGTGGCCAGTCAGCAGCAGTGGAATGAGTGTATACAGTGAGCTGCACGGCTATGGAGCCCCAACCTGTCTAGATGGGCAGAGTTTTCTGGAGGAAATGGCTTTGAAGGTGTGACTAGAAATGATTTGTTCTGTTGGAGGCCAGAACAAGGAGGGATAAGGCCTGGGCAGTGGAAGCTGTTGTCCCCACGTTCCTACTGTGATCCCTTCAGATGCAGTATGGAGAGCAGGCAAGGGCTGAGTGCAGGGCCCTGGCAGGAGGTGGGATCAGGATCTTTATTTTGAGATGGATCTGGGTTTGGCCAGTTGCATGTGTGATCTGTGAGCAGGGATTTGCTGACTTCAATGGTCAGCTTCATTGATTTACTTCATTGTTGAAGCTTTTTCCCTTATAATTAGCTCTTGATTTTTATGCCTTACGTGTAAGTTGTTACAGCAGTTGTCAGTACTAAGCATTTGCTTTCAGAGCGTATCAGCTGTTCATGGTGTGGCTCCAAGCCTGATTTCTGTCTCCTGATCAGCTGTTCTTAGATGTCATGGTCACTCTGGATGTGGCTCTTTTCCATCTCCCTGAGTTACCTCTGACTGTCGTAATTTCATTGCTGGGATAAAGGTGTCTGCTCCCCAGGGCGGTGTTGCTGGCGCAGGAGTTGTGCTCAGATGAACAGTGGCTTGTCAGTTTCTGGCACAGCCAGGGCTTCCCAACATCCTTCTCTGCCCACTCGAGAGGTGTGATTGATTGAATTTCCTTTTCATGTCTTCCACATCTCCCTGATTGTTTTTTAATTCTGCTGTATCTATCAGCTCTATTGATTTTCGTATCAAAAACAGTCCCTAGACCCCATTGGCCACAAGAATAAGGGCTCAGGTCTCTCTCTGGTTATGTGCTGTGCTGCAGCTTGCCCGTGTGTCTTCTAACTTGGGGGCCCAGGTGGACACAGTGGACAGAAGAATGGGAAGGCTTGAGGAAGTGTCACTGGCTCCTCCTAGGCCTGTGCTCAGAGCTGGTTATTCAGGTCGCCTCCTTAGCCCATCTGCCTTGGGAGTATGGGGGGGGGCCCTCCTCCTGTAGTTGCTGGGTCACTGGGAGGACAGAGTAAGGTGACTGCCCCACATGCCCCCGAGCACACCTGCACGTCAGTGCCCCATACCTCTCTGTACCCCATCCAGCCTGGACTTGTGCGCCCCACAGCCAGGCTTGTGACGCCAGGGAGGGCCAGGCGTGCATCAGTTTTGGGGCCCCGTCTCCCCCTCCTGCTTGCTGACTCACACCTCTAAGAATGTACTGAGAACGATCAGGCGTTGAACATTTGCCAACACCTGTATTCTGTGCTCAAGCTTGACTGCTTGTTCTGTTTCTCTGCATAGAAGACCACCTTCTCCTGGGTGTGCAGCTCAGGGAGACTGGAGTGAGGCCCAGTCTGCTCTTTTGCAGGCTTTGGTTTGCTGTCTACTCGTGTTGACCATGACTCTGGGGAGCCCTGTGCCTTTCTGCTTTCTAGTTCTTTGTAAGTTTTTTCTTTTGGGAGCCTTTGGTTTTCTGATGTATATGGAAGATTGCCTTGCACATGTCCTGCCCATGTATTGCAAGTGGTGTGTTCCTGGGGGACTCCTATAGCCTCGTCCAGGCCCGGCTCTGCCCTCTTCCAACCCTCATAGTGGCACCTGGTGGCTCATGCTGGATGCCACAGGCTCCTTTGAGCTGTGACCCTGGCAGGTATATTAGCCTGGCTTGTCCTCCCTGCTCCTCTGTTGGGTACCTCCTTTGCTGTGCCTGCTGGGTGACGGCAGTGACCAGGATGAAGAAACTTTGCCCCATAGGCTCATGAAATGAAGCAAAGGTGCAAAGCTTAGCAGCTCTTCTGAAGTCTGCAAGTACTGCGGAAGAAGCAGAACTGGTTAGAGTGGTGGGTAGTGCCTGGGGGAGGGGGTGATGGGAAACTGTCCATGCCCAGCATTCGAGCAAGGGCAGGTGCCAAGGCCCCAAGGGCGCTGCCTTCCAAGTTCTCAAACACTCCAGGGACATGGGTGTGGGACAGAGTGAGCAGGGGTGGGCAGGCAAAGAGCCCCTCTGTGACCAAGCTGGGGCTCCAGGGTCTGGTGCTGGGCTGAGAGGAGCTCCCAGGCAGTGGGTGTCCTCCAGGCGGTGAGGCAGCAAGTATGGGTGGTGACCCAAGGGATCTCCTTGGGCAAACCAGTCTAAAAATTGATGACAGAATTGGGAAATTTGGTCACTGGCTGGATACTCAGCAGTGGCAAGCAATTCCTATTTTTGTTAGGTGTGAGTGTAGCATTGTTGTCATCTCTTACAAATTTCACAGTGACACATTTCCGGAATTGCTGGGTCCTCTGTGGTGCAGGTGTTGGGTTGAGGTCTGGGTGGGACCATGTGGAGGAAGGTGGTCCAGCTGCCTAGAACTGGCAGTTCTGTCCTCTTCCTCGTGGGCCCCAGATTCGTTGTCATGTGAAAAGTCAAAGCAAATAAAAGCCGAGTAAACCACAGATGGATTTATCTTGACAAGCTGCTCCCCCAGGCTCCTGTCTACCTGCTCTGCCCTGTGCTGCTGCAGCCATTGGCACTGTCTGTCCCTTCACTGTCCTTCCCTGGGAGTCTCTCCAGGATCCTGGGACCCTCATACCACCCCCCTGCCTGCCTTGCTCTTCCCATACCTCCATGCTCTGCCTCTGCCCTGGTTCAGGCTGTGTCCTGGGCCTATTTTACCCTTGGGCCTTCCCTAGCCCCCGCCTGCCCCTTTCTGTAATGTCACCTGAAGCTGTTCTGTATCTGGCTCTGGGAAGGCCGCGTCCCTGTGGAGGTGTTTCTGCATGCTCAATGCTGCTGTGGGGCAAGCCCCCACCATACACTGCAGTGTGCCCTGTTCTGGATGGAAGCCCACAGCTCCATGAGGACACAGAGCTTGTCCCAAACCTACAGCACCTTTGTCATCCCCATAGCAGCCCTCTGTCTCCCTCCTGTTGTCCATCCCAGATGCTGTGGTCCCTGCGGGAGAGGATCACGGAGGCACTGAGCTTGGACGGCTGCGTGTACAAGTATGATCTCTCCCTCCCTGTGGAGCGGCTCTACGACCTTGTGACCGCCCTGCGTGCCCGCCTTGGCCCACGTGCCAAGCACGTGGTGGGTTATGGCCACCTGGGTAAGTTGCACCTTGGTACCCAGGAGTTCGAGCGCTCTGGGAGGCCAAGGCGGATTGCTTGAATTCAGTGCTCTCAGTTGTGAAGAACGTCACACAAGGCTCCTGCACACACTCGCAGTACTACAGGTTTAGCAGAGAAGTGAGATAAACTTAAAATTGAGAAAGCACTAATAATTTTTATGATTCTTTTTGGATATTTTGGAAATGACTGCCATAGCGATATTTTAATGGCTGAGCACATGGCTCAGATTGCCAGAACATGTGGAGATCTTTAGGGCACTAACCCAGTTGTCTGGAACATAAGAACACAGATCTCCTTCTCTCTCCAATATAGAACTTGGAGTACCACATTAGCAGGCCTCAGATCCTGGGGTTTGGGAGAGGATTTAATGAGTCTATTTGAATTTTATTTGGGGCAGCCAAAATAATTTTTCTTTTTTTTTTTTTTTTTTTGAGACAGAGCCTTAAGCTGTCACCCTGGGTAGAGTGCTGTGGCCTAACAGCTCATAGCAACCTCCAACTCCTGGGGTCAAGCGATTGTCTTGCCTTCACCTCCCAAGTAGCTGGGACTACAGGCGCCCATACAATGCCCAGCTATTTTTTTTTTTTGGTTGCGCCGTCGTTGTTTGGCGGGCCTGGGCTTGATTCGAATCTGCCAGCTTAGGTGTATGTGGCTGGCGCCTTAGCTGCTTGAGCCACACGCGCCAAGCCCAAAATAATTTTTCTAATATCAGCAGACGTCTTTGACTATAATTGATCAGGTGCTGGTTTTAGCAATTCCTGGAATTCTCCTTTTTTTTTTTTTTTTGTTGCCCTTGGTAGAGTGCCATGGCATTACAGCTCATAGCAAACTCAAACTCTTGGGCTTAAACGATTCTCTTGCCTCAGCCTCCCAAGGGGCTGGGACTATAGACATCTGCCACAACGCCCGGCTATTTTTTTGGTTGTAATTGTCATTCTTATTTGGCAGGCCCAGGCTGGATTCAAACCCACCAGCTGTGGTGTATGTGGCTGGCACCCTAGCTGCTGAACCACAGGCACAGAGCCTCTGTAATTCTTCCTTACTTAATATAATTCATTATCCTCCCTGGCAACATGAGGGACAGTTTGCAAATTAGAAGGGTCAGGTTTTAATTTTTTTCTATCTAGTGAGTATTATTATTATTTTTTTTAGTTAGGGTTTCACTCTGTTGTCCAGCCTAGAGTGCAGTAGTGGTGTTATTATAGCTCATTGTAACCGCAAATTCCTGGGCTCAAGTAATCCTCTTTCCTCAGCATCCTTAGCTTGGACTAGAGGCTACCATGCCCAGCTTATTTTTTGTTTGTTTGTTTTTTGTAGACACAAGATCTTACTATGTTGCCCAGGCTGGTCTGAAACTCCTGATCTGAAGGGATAAAAGTGCTGGGGTCATAGGAGTGAGCCACTGTGCCTGGCTATACCTGGTGTTTTAAAATTTTATGTTTTCTGGCTTGGCGCCTGTGGCTCATACACCTGGGCTGGCAGGTTCAAATCTAGCCTGGGCCTGCCAAACAAGGATGGCTGCAACCAAAAAATAGTCGGGCATTGTGGCGGGCTCCTGTAGTCCCAGCTACTTGGCAGGTGGAGGCAAGAGAATCATTTGAGCCCAGGAGGTGGAGGTTGCCCCTTACCCAGGGCAACAGCTTAAGGCTCTGTCTCAAAAAAAAATAAAAAATTTTTTTTTCTGTTTTCTGATTCTAGATACATTTCTCTTTTTTTGAGAAAAGGAAGTGTGGGTTTTGTATAATTATAAAAAATATTTCCCAAGTTGGGCAAAAAAAGAGAAAAAAAATTTCCCTGTCAAATGGATGAGAGCTGATGGGACCAAGAGGAAGGTTTAAGTCTCTTGTAATTGAAAAGCTGTGGGCTGGAATTAATGTGCCAATATGGGAGTGCTGGGTTTGAGTTGTTTCTTTACTTCAAGGAATAGGACCTTGTGGTAAGGTGTAATTTGTTATAGATGACAAAGCTCCACTGTCAATAAGAGCTTATGCATGGTCTTCATTCAAAGTAATTTTTATTTCTCCCAGAGAAATAAAATTCCCTCCAGGAGGCAGGGAAAGGCCCTTTCAGGTTCTCTGAGGCACACCCCTGTCCTTCCTTTTCTTTTCCCTTTGCCCATTGCTATTCCTTCCATTTTGGTTTTCTGCAATCCTGTTTAACGTGCCTGGGTTTCTTGCAGTGCCGCAAAGCAGAGGATTAGGTCTGTTTCAGAGTTTATAGGCATGTTTGAGGCGTAGGTTGGATAGAGAGTTGTTTTAACAGTGACCTCATAACCTCACTAGCCCTGTGTCGTCTTTAGTCAAGTCATGAGACAGCTATTAGCAAGATTAACCTCGTCATGAATTGGAGAAGTAGCCTGACTAGGACGTTGCCTTTTTACTATTACACCTAATTCTTCCTCTAACCTGTTTATGAAATTGGAATCAAGGAGCATATCCTTTTGATGATTAGTATAATTTTCTTCAGACAAGTCTGAGTGATGTTTAAGATTTTTTCAAGGTGGCACCCGTAGCTCAGTTAGTAGGGCACTGGCCACATACACCAAGGGTGGCGGGTTCAAACCCGGCCCAGGACTGTTAAACAACAATGACAACTGCAACCAAAAAATAGCTGGGCGTTGTGGTGGGTGCCTGTAGTCCCAGCTACTGGGAGGCTAAGGCAAGAGAATCACTTAAGCCCAAGAGTTTCAGGTTGCTGTGAGCTGTAACGCCACAGCATTCTACCCAGGGCGACTGCTTGAGACTCTGTCTCAAAAAAAAAAAAGATTTTTTCAAATTTCTCAAAACATGACATCAGTGACTTACAGATTTTGAAGACACTGCTATGTTTTATCCCAGTGTTTGTGTTTTTTTTTTTTTTTTTTTTTTTGAGGTAGAGTCTTACTTTGTCGCCTTCGGTAGAGTGCCATGGCGTCACAGCTCACAGCAACTTCCAGCTCTTGGGCTTAGGCAATTCTCTTGCCTCACCCTCCCGAGTAGCTGGGACTACAGGCGCCCGCTGCAAGGCCCGGCTATTTTTTGTTGCAGTTTGGCTGGGGCCAGGTTCGAACCTGCCACCCTCAGTATATGGGGCTGGCTCCCTACTCACTGAGGCACAGGCGCCACCCTAGAGATGGGGAGGGTCTCATTCTGGCTCAGGCTGGTCTCACGCTCCTGAGTTCAAGCCATCCACCCTCCTTGGCCTCGCAGAGTGCTGGGATTACAGGTGTGAGCCACCAAGCCCAGCCTTATCCCAGTGTTTTGACAATTTTGAAAGACTACAGGGATGGCACCAAGCAGAGCTTTAACATCACAGGCCTGCTCACAATCAGCCCTTAAAATGTGTGAAAGTATTCTGAGAGGTTTCTTCCATTTCCTGAGCAATGCGATCTTTAACTTTATGTTCTGACACATACCGTTGAACTTAGTTGATAGAAATCTGAAAAACCAGGATCATAAGGGTAAATATTCAGTTCAGATTCCCTGGCAGCCCCAGTATGGTCCTGGTGAAGATCTGGGAATCTTTAATTATTCCTTTAAATTGGATCTTGGATCCCAGTGGATAAACCATAGCAGGTCTCCCTAGGAGACATGGCTGTCTGTGACTTAGGGCCAGGATGAGGGGTGGGGAGGAGGGAAGTTCAGACAACTAGGGATGGAGAGATGGGGTCTGGGGGAGGAGGAAGAGAAACTTCAGCAGGCTTTTTATTTTATTTTATTTTTTTGAGACAGAGTATGAAGCTGTCGCCCTGGGTAGAGTGCTGTGGCATCACAGCTCATAGCAGCCTCAAACTCTTGGCCTTAGGTGATTCTCTTGCCTTAGCCTCCCAAGCAGCTGGGACTACAGGTGCCTGCCACAAGGCCCAGCTATTTTGTTGTTGTTGTTGTTACAGATGTCATTGTGGAGGGCCAGGTTTGAACCCTCCAGCCTCGGTGTATGTGGCTGGTGCTGTAACCACTGTGCTACGGGCACCAAGCCTCAGCAGGCTTTTTTTTTTTTTTTTATAGAGGCAGAGTCTCACTGTACTGCCCTTGGGTAGAGTGCCATGACATCATACGGCTCACAGCAACCTCTAACTCTTGGGCTTACGTGATTCTCTTGCCTTAGCCTCCCAAGCAGCTGGGACTACAGGCACCCGCCACAACGCCCGGCTATTTTTTTGTTGCAATTTGGCCGGGGCTGGGTTTAAACCCGCCACCCTTGGCATATGGGGTCGGCACCCTACTCACTGAGCCACAGGCGCTGCCTGCTCAGTAGGCTTTTTAAAATCAGAAATTGTTTTAGACTATCTTTTGTTTTCTTCCTATAAAAATAACTTTACCAGAATTTCTTTGGGGAGCTTTCAAATATCATTAGGAATAATTCTTCCAATTTTTCTCTCTTGATCTAGAGCTAGCTTTTCTTTTCTTTCTTTCTTTTTTTTTTTTTTTTTAAGAGACAGAGTCTCACTTTGTCGCCCTCAGTAGAGTGCTGTTGTGTCACAGCTCACAGCAACTTCCAGCTCTTGGGCTTAGGTGATTCTCTTGTCTCTACTTTCCAAGTAGCTGGGACTACATGTGTCCGCCACAACTCACAGCTATTTTTTTGTTGCAGTTTGGCTGGGGCCAGGTTCGAACTGGCCACCCTCAGTATATGGGGCTGGCGCTCTACTCACTGAGACACGGGCGCCGCTCTAGAGCCAGCTTTTCTTTCTTTTTTCCAGTTTTTGGCCGGGGCCGGGCTTGAACCCACCACCTCCGGTATATGGGGCCAGCGCCCTACTCCTTTGAGCCACAGGCGCCCCCCAGAGCCAGCTTTTCTAGTAAACTAGCAGGCAAGCTAGTTTAGGCATTTTATTTATTTATGTATTTTTGAGACAGAGTCTCACTTTGTCACCCTTGGTAGAGTGCCATGGCATAGCTCACAGCAACCTCAAACCCTTGTACTCAGGCAATTCTCTTGTCTTAGCCTCCCAAGTAGCTGGGACCACAGACGCCTGCCACAATGCCTGGCTAGTTTTGGGTTGTAGTTGTTGTTGTTGTTTTGGTGGGCCCGGGCTGGATTCAAAGCCCCCCAGCTCCGGTGTATGTGGCTGGTGCCCTAGCCACTTGAGCTATAGGCACTGAACCTACTTTCTCTTTTCAAAGAAAAACTGCTTTTCTCCTTACCAAAATTTCAGATGAGAGAAAAGGTCTTGTTTTGGACAAAAACCTTAACCTCAGAGAGGAGTGAAAGTCATAAAGCTGCCCATTAGTGAAATCTCTAGAGAGTGACAAATGGACCCCCCATGGCAGAGCTTCTATCCCAGCCCAACCAGACACATGTGGCTCATGAGTCTGAAGCCATGGCCAAGTCAGGGGTGTGGAGACCCAAGGGCCTGCCCCAGCCTTCACTGCATGAGGCAGGCACAGCTCCTGGCTTGGCTGCCAGTGCAGTGAGAGGACTTGGAGGCAGGTCCCAGGTGGGTTGCCCTGTGTCAGCCTTAGAAATGAATTTCAGGCACTGTGTTTAAACATTGAGTTTATTGGAGTGCAAAGTTTGAGGATGGCCATTGGAAGGATACAGACTCAAAAGGGTCAGTGCTCTAAAGTGGGGGACCAAGGGTCTGTTCCACAGGTGAGGTCTGGGGAAGAGTAACAGGATTACATCATTTTTCTCTGGAGGATTAGTGAACAGTTATAGCAATTTGATTTGTCATAGACAGTGTTTCTATCTTTCCTTCTTTTAAGTCAGTCCATGGCCATCTGGTTTGAGCCAGGAACAAGGAAATGAGGAAGGAGGTTACTCTGTAACAAAAGACTGGGAATTGAGCAGCTCTGTGACTTGATCTCCAAAGTCAACCTTCCTTAGGGCCTAAGAACTAGGAGAAGCCCAAAAAGATACTGTCCATTTTCTTTACAGTCTCTTCAACTTGTGCCCATGTCCCTGTCCTCTCTCTCTTTGGAGCTCTGTCATGCTTTGCACTCCGTCTGTCTCTTTGCTGTGTGTAATATGCTGTTAAACCCTGGTCATTACATTTTACATATTAGTGATTTTATTTTTCATTTCTAGAAGATTGATTTGGATATTTAAATATTTTGCTTGGTCAAGTTTTTGTGGTGTTTTATATTTTTCTTTCTTTCTTTTTTGAGACAGAGTCTCACTTTATTGCCCTCATTCGAGTGCTATGGTGTCACAGCTCACAGCAACCTCCAACTCCTGGGCTTAGGCGATTCTCTTGCCTCAGCCTCCTGAGTAGGTGGGACTACAGGTGCCTGCCACAATGCTCGGCTATTTTTTTTTTTTTTTTGCAATTTGGCCGGGGCTGGATTTGAACCCGCCACCCTCAGTATATGGAGCCGGCGCCCTACCCACTGAGCCACAGGTGCTGCCCTATATCTTTTATGTCTTGTTTCTTTGCACATAGCAAACATTTATGTTCTGTTTTTGGGAATTACAGTATCTGAATTCTTTTTTTTTTTTTTTTTTTTTTTAACAGCTATATCCTGTTTTGTTTTTTTTTGTTTGTTTTTTGGGGGTTTTTTTTGGCAGTTTTTGGCCAGGGCTGGGTTTGAACCTGCCACCTCCGGCACATGGGGCCAGCGCCCCACTCCTTTGAGCCCCCCTGCCCCCAGTATCTGAATTCTTGTGGGTCTGATTCCACTGGTCCTTGCTCGTGGTGGTTTGTTTTCCTGTATATCATTTTTGGCATAAGTTAATTTGTTAGATTTTTATCTGTAGGAATTACTTGGGGCCTGAGTTGGAGGTAGTTTGCTTCTTCAGGGGTAGGAGGGTGGGACTACAGAGGCAGCACCAGTTCTGCTACAAACCTGGGTGTTGGTTGGTGGTTGCAAGTCTAGTCGTGGTCACTTAACAACAGAAACACATTCTAAGAAACTTGGCTCACAGCCCATAGCTCAGTGGTTAGGATACTGGCCACATGCACCCAGGCTGGTGGGTTTGAACCCTGCCTGAGCCTGCTAAGCAATGACAACTACAACAAAAAAATAGCTGGGCATTGTGGTGTGTGCCTATAGTCCCAGCTACTTGGGAGGCTGAGGCAAAAGAATTGCTTAAGCCCTAGAGTTTGAGGTTGCTGTGAGTTGTGATGCCACAGCACTCTACCGAGAGTGACATAGACTCTGTCTCAAATAAAAAAATAAAAAGGATGGCGCCTGTGGCTTAGTAGGGTGCCAGCCCCATATACCGAGGGTGGCAGGTTTGAACCCAACCCCAGCCAAACTGCAACAAAAAAATAGCCGGGTGTTGTGGTGGATGCCTATAGTCCCAGCTACTCGGGAGGCTGAGGCAAGAGAATCACCTAAGCCCAAGAGCTGGAGGTTGCTGTGAGCTGTGATGCTACAGCACTCTACCGAGGGCAACAAAGTGATACTCTGTCTCTAAAAAAAAAAAGGAAAAAGAAAGAAACTTATTCGGCAGTTTTGCTATCTTGAGAACAGGAGAGTGTATTCACCACCCTGGTGTGACAGCTCACTGCACCAAGGTGGTTTGTGTGGCCTGCACTGTGTTGTGCCCTGAGGCAGCTGTAACACAATAGTATCTGTGCCTTTAAACACATCTAAGCATAGAAAAGGCATAGGAAAAGTGGTGCAGCTGTACAGGGCACTTAACATGAGTGGAGCTCTCAAGATGGAGGTTGCTGTGAGAGTTGAGTGCCATGTGGTAGGATGCGCCGTGCCCTGCAGACTCTGCACATTGTATTCTCAGGCCACACTAAGTCAGAAAGAAGATAAAGTAATTGTGTTATGATGGCTTCAGTGTCACCAGGCAATAGCAATTTTTCCATAACTCCATTATGATCTTTTTTTCCCCTTTGGATAGGCTGGAGTGTGGTGGTGTCATCACAACCTCTGGCAGACTTGAACCTCTGTGCTCAAGGGTGCCTGCCTCAGCCTACCAAGATGCCGGGACTGAAGGCTTGAGCCACTGGCCAGGCCTCTAATTTTATGGGACTGCAATGGTACATGTGGTCCAGCATTGACCAAAACGTGTTGAGGTGCATGCTGAATTCCACATACTCTGTGGAGAAAGGTTTTCTTTTTTCGCAGCCTGTGTTCCCCAGGCATGTCCCTTGGTGGAGCTTGTGTTCAGTCTTCTTTGCCCTGAGAATGTGTCCAGGGGGACTATGTTTGGTGGGACAGGTGCCCTGTCCCCTAACACCTGGCCAGAGGCCCTCAGGGAGGGTCTGTGTTTACCCTTCAGTTTGCTCTTTCAGAGGAGGAAAAATGATTTCTTTCATCTTTCATAGTTTTTTACTCATGTGGACGCCTATAACTAAAGACAGGCCAGTAAGAAACCCAAATAGAATTTTACTAACATGTGCATTTCACGTATACATGGGAGATACCCAAGGAACGAGTAATTGTCAAAGATGTGGCTTTGAAGTTAGGCATGTGCAGCATCTTCGGCAAAGAGCCGTGAATTTTTAGAGAAGTCACGAGTCAGAAGAGGACCTGGAGTCTTGGGGGGAGCTCCTGGGGGAAGGCAAATTGCTGGCAGAGAGGCTGGTCAGCATGGCAGGTCACAGGTTCTGGGGAAGGCCCTGCAGCTGTCTTTGGGGATCAGCTTTTTGCCTTCCTGGCAGAGGAGAGGGGACCCTTTGTCTTTTGTAAGTGCACTTACTGCCTTCCGGCAGGACATGGTGGAGTGGGCAGGGAGCTTTCCACCTGCTGCCTCTCAGCTCCCTTTGCATCAGAACATCCCTCACACCCATGTGCTATCTCTGGAGTGGCCTCTCTGGGGCAGCCTCTCCTAGTCCATACCCTCTCTGTTCTTTTCTCTGGGTGCACTGCCTGTGTTCAGCACTTGTCTAAAAGTTGTGCGTCTGGTCTTTGTGCCCTGGTGGATGGTGGGGTGGACCCCTGGCTGGGCCCTGGCTCAGTTTTGCTCAGCTCCTTCCTTGGGCTGGCCACCTTCTTGGCCTGTCTGGCTGTGCCAGGCCCACCCACAGCATCTTGTATGTGCTGAACTCCAGGTCACAGGTTCCATCCCTTCCCTGCCCTGCCCACTCACCCCTCCCCTCACCTCTTTTGGCCAGAGTACAGCAAGTGCTCTTGGGTCTGGGCCTCTGTATCTCACTGGGCTGGGCTCAGGTCCCTTGTCACGACTTTGGTGCCTCAGGAGAGGTGGTGCGTGTGGGCCATAGGCCAGGGCATGTTGGGACAAAAGCCAGAGCCCCTGGAGTCTCCATGGGGGGAGAATTTGGAATAGGGGCCAAAGGAGCCATCAGGGAAGGGCTGGGGGGCTGTTAGGGGAGGAGAGGGTTTCTGGGTACCCTGTCTAGCCTGACCTGTGTGCCCTTGTCCTTCTAGGGGACGGCAACCTGCACCTCAATGTGACGGCGGAGGCCTTCAGCACGTCGCTCCTGGCCTCCCTGGAGCCCCACGTGTATGAGTGGACAGCGGCCCAGCAGGGCAGCATCAGTGCTGAACATGGTGTGGGCTTCAAGAAAAGGGACGTGCTGGGCTTCAGCAAGTCCCCTGAGGCCCTGCAGCTCATGTTCCAGTTCAAGACCCTGCTGGACCCCAGGGGCATCTTAAACCCCTACAAGACACTGCCCTCCCAGGCCTGATGGGCCAGCCCTCTGTGTCTGAGGGGTTCCCGGGGTCAGTGGGATGCAGGACCTGTGTGGGGCAGGCACACAGGGCTGGCACGGCTTGGGGCCCCTGGGCTATGGCAGGTATAGGAGCTTCCTGTCCCCACACTCTGGGGATGAGCAGTGCAGAGCCTGTCCCTCCTCTGTGGGTGGTGAGTGTGGCCCTAACCCTGGGTGGCAGGTGGTGGGCAACTGTGTCCCTCAGAAACAGGCCAGGTCTCACCTGCTTCGTGGTGGCCCCTGGAGTCCCACCTTGTCTGCTTTATCTCTCGCAAACTGGTACCTTGTGGGTGTCCACCTGTTTGCACCCCTCAGTGTGAGCCCCAGCACTGAGGCTCCGATGAGTGGACCTGGGCCATCAGGCCGTAGATGTTTTAGGATTGCAACTATGGGTCACTCATAGGCCAAAGTGGCAGACTGTATCAGTTCCCCATTTTTAGAGGGCCTGTCAGTTGGGAGGACTTTGTCAGCGGTGTGGTGTGGTGGGCTCTGGTGGTGCTGAGGTCAGCCCTCAGGTTCTGCTTCTGCAGAGAGTGTTTAGGGCCTACGGGCACTAGCACAAACAGGACAAGACTCCTAGGGGGATTCTGCCACATCAGCAACCCTGGCCTGGGTGGACCCTATTTACCTATGGCCACAGACCTTCTCTTGGCTGTCATGAATTTCCAGTAAAAATGTGAATTGACCATAGCCTCCTTCCTCTTAAGTTACTAGAAAAATCATCTCATAAATGCCCATCTTGAGTGCCTGTGTGTCCTGTTTCCCCAACACCCAGGCCTGAGCTTGCTGTGGCTATCAGGGGCCATCCCCACCCTGCCATATCCCTATCCACTGTCCTGCCAGGGGACATGGGGCAGCAAGCATGGGACAGGAGCCCTGTGGGCCCTGGAGGTGGCCCTGAGGCCCTCGGCTATGAGGCCTGGTGGAGGTGGATCCATGGCTCCATCCTTGGGGACCCTGGCACGAGGGCAGCTCTGAGGGGAAACACCCCCGTGGCAGCTGTCCCTCAGAGGTCACTGGCCCAGTTCTAGTGAACCTGCATGAAAAGTAAACTAACCAGAGTGGGATCGATGGGGAAATGATGAAATAAAACACGACAGACAAAATAAAACATGAAAGATAAACATGAGAGATGGAATTAAGAGGCAAAGATGGGATCAGGAGGTCTGGGATATTTTTCTCTATCACCAGCACCCGAGTACCCAAATAGCTTTTATTTTTAAAGAGGCAATATAAAGTTGTTTTTCAAGGAAGTAAGACACATTTTCAACTTAATTATGAGAAGAGAAACAGGTACAAATTCCCAAGTAAACACACTTCTGTTATTACTGTGTGACCTCTAAAATATGGGCAATAATACATATCTACAAGATGAGGTGGAAAATGTATGTGACTGCTTTGAAGTGCAGCTGTGAAATTAAAAGCTGAAGTCTTAAACATCTTTTTCTTCTGCTGGGTTAAAAGTTGAAGCTTAGGGCCGCTCCTGTGGCTCAGTGGGTAGGGCACTGGCCCCATATACCGAGGGTGGTGGGTTCGAGCCCGGGCCTGGCCGAACTGCAACAAAAAATAGCCGGGTGTTGTGGCAGATGCCTGTAGCCCCAGCTACTTGGGAGGCTGAGGCAAGAGAATCGCCTAAACCCAGGAATTGGAGGTTGCTGTGAGCTGTGACACTACAGCACTCTACTGAGGGTGACAAAGTGAAACTTTGTCTCAAAAAAAAATTAAAAAAAAGAAAAGTTGAAGCTTGGAGATATATTGTTATCTGCTGAGGAGGGTCAGTACAGGGGGATTCATCCCTGGGCATTGTCCCAAGCTGTAGGGGCCCTGCCACCTCCCAGCTTGCACTCTGCATTTCCTTTTTCTATTTCTAAGCTTTACCTCCTGTATAGAAGGTATTTTTTTTTTATTTTTTTGAGACAGAGTCTCACTTTGTTGCCCTCAGTAGAGTGCAATGACATCATAGCTGACAGCAACCTCAAACTCTTGGGCTTAAGTGATTCTCTTGCCTCAGCCTCCCAAGTAGCTGGGGCTATAGGTGCCTGCCACAACACCTAGCTATTATTTTGTTGTTGTTGCAGTTGTCATTGTTGTTTTAGCTGGCCTGGGCTGGTTTTGAACCCACCACCCTCTGTGCATGTGGCCGGTTCTGTAACCACTGTGCCATGGGCGCTGAGCCGTGTATAGAAGTTTTTAATTGGAGAAGTTGTTTGAGTCCAAACCGACAGAAGACTCGGAAAAAACGTAAAAAAAGAGTGCGGGGTGGCGCCTGTGGCTCAGTGAGTAGGGCGCCGGCCCCATATACCGAGGGTAGCAGGTTTGAACCTGACCCCAGCCAAACTGCAACAAAAAAATAGCCGGGCATTGTGGCAGCCGCCTGTAGTCCCAGCTACTCGGGAGGCTGAGGCAAGAGAATCACCTAAACCCAGGAGTTGGAGGTTGCTGTGAGCTGTGAAGCCATGGCACTCTACCAAGGGTGATAAAATGAGCCTCTGTCTTTAAAAAAATAAATAAATAGTCAGTGCTCTAAACATGCTTAACACAAATATTAAATGTTGTATTTTGTTAACGGGGTTAAGAAATTGTAATTTATTTTATTTATTTATTTGTTTGAGATAGTCTCACTATGTTGTCCTTGGTAGATTGGTGTGGCGTCATAGCTCACAGCAACCTCCAGCTCTTGGGCTTAAGCGATTCTCTTTCCTTAACCTCCCCAGTAGCTGGATGACATGTGCCTGCCACAATACCCGGCTATTTTTTTGTTGTAGTTGCCTTGTTGTTTGGCAGGCCTGGGCTGGGTTCAAACCCACCAGGTCCGGTGTATGTGGCTGGCACCCAAGCCCCTGAGCTATAGGCACTGAGCCACTTTTGTATATTTTGATAGTGAAATATTATAGGCACATGACATGTACAGACATACAGACAGACATATAGACTTTGTTTGCCAGCTTTTAAATACTTTTATTTATTTTTTAAAATATCTTTTAACATATTTTTTATTTAGATTATTATTTTTTTGAGACAGAGTCTCACTTTGTCACCCTCCTTAGAGTGCGGTAACGTCATAGCTCACAGCAACTTCCAGCTCTTTGGCTACTGTGATTCTCTCTCTTTTTTTTTTTTTTTTTTTGCAGTTTTTGGCCGGGGCTGGGTTTGAACCCGTCACCTCGGGTGTATGGGGCCTGTGCCCTACTCATTTAAGCCACAGGTGCCACCCTAGGGCTATTCTCTTGCCTCAGCCTCCCAAGTTGCTGGGACTACAGGCACCCACCACAGCACCTGGGTATTTTTTGTTGCAGTTGCCAGTGCTGTTTTAGCTGGCTGGGGCCAGGTTCGAACCTGTCACCCTCAGTATATGGGGCCAGCGCCCTACCCACAGAGCCTATCTAATTAATGTATTTTAGCAATTTATTCTAGTGATAATTTTTAATTATTAATTATATTCTCTGTAAATTAGATATATAAATAGTTTTAATTATTTTTAGATTTATAAATTTTATTAAGAAAAAACAAATCTAAGTATTTTAAACAGACTTGTTATTTTAAATAATGCAATATTATTATAATTTTTAAAGGATCCATTCAAAGGCCATTTCTCTGTAGAATTAAGATGACAGATACGTTGGCCTGGCCATGTTACAATAAAATTGCTATTGTCTTTTAGTTACAGGTGGGTACCCATATTGAGATTAGTTAGATAAAATATGTCCCAATGGGCTTGGCACCTGTAACTTAAGTGGCTAAGGTGCCAGCTACATACACCAGAGCTGGCGGGTTCAAATCCAGCCCGGGCCTGCCAAACAACAATGATAGCTACAACTGAAAAATAGCCGCAAGTTGTGGCAGGTGCCTGTAGTCGTAGCTACTTGGGAGGCTGAGGCAAGAGAATCGCTTAAGCCCAGGAGTTGGAAGTTGCTGTGAGCTATGATGCCACAGCACTCTATCCAGGGTGACAGCTTGAGGCTCTGTCCCCAAAACAAAAATATGTCCCTATTATTTGAGATTGAAGCTTGAGTTTTTGTAATATACACCAGATATAGAAACACTGAGTTCCTAGAGAATAAAATTAGAATTAATGAGAAGTAAAGTTTTCACCATGCAGCCAAAATAAAGCAGGTGGACCACAGTGATTGGGGACAATGGGTGTGTGAGAGCAGAACTCCAAAAGTCCCAGGAGAAATCTGGCAGCGCTGCTAGGAGTGTTAGAGCACTGCACTCTTAGCCCCGCCCATTCAGGTTACCACCAGGCTTCTGCAGCACTTACATAGCATTTACTGTAACAGTTTAGAATTTAGGGGAAAGAACCTTTAATTGCCAGTGAGAAATCAGGTGCCTCAAGGTGTGAAATACTGAGTTTTGGGGAAACAGCTTTTTCCAAACTTTATCATACTTCTGTCCTTAGCTTAATAGCAGTTGCACAGGTACAGTTACAACAAAGGGTAGAAAGAGTTAATGATTATACTTCTCAAGAAACCAGGGTGCTGTTATCTGTTACACAGTTGTTTTCAAGGTTATTTTAGTTCAGTGTAGAATTGCTTTTGATCTTTGGAGGAGAATTTCTTTTGCAGCTGCCTGCTGCTTTCTTTTGCAATTTTCAGGGGCAATCACTGATTAATAATAAGAAATTTGTTTTTGAAAGTGTTAACAGGCGAGCTGCACCTGTGGCTTAATGGGTAAGATGCTGGCCCCATATATCGAGGGTGGTGGGTTCAAACCCAGCCCCAGCCAAACTGCAACAAAGAAATAGCCAGGCGTTGTGGTGGGTGCCTCTAGTCCCAGCTACTCAGGAGGCTGAGGCAAGAGAATCACCTAAACCCAGGAGTTGGAGGTTGTTGTGAGCTGTGATGCCACACAGCACTCTACCCAGGGTGACAGCTTGAGGCTGTGTCTCAAAAACAAAAGAGAATTTTAGAGGGCCCATGGGCTATGTAATTAGAATGTAACTTTTCTCCCACTTTTCACCGAGTGGTGGCATTAACAGTGCCTTCCATGGGGAAACCAAGGGGAAACTTCCCAAACAAAGTGCAAAAAGTGTTCTAAAGCAACCTGAACATAGCAGCCCCTTGTTTTTATCATAGATTTAAGTATTAGAATAGAGTTCTCTGGGCGGTGCCTGTGGCTCAGTGAGTAGGGCGCCAGCCCCATATACCAAGGGTGGCGGGTTCAAACCTGGCCCTGGCCAAACTGCAACAAAAAATAGCTGGGCGTTGTGGCAGGCGCCTATAGTCCAAGCTACTCAGGAGTCTGAGGCAAGAGAATCGCCTAAGCCCAGGAGCTGGAGGTTGCTGTGAGCTGTGACGCCATAGCACTCTACTGAGGGTAACAAAGTGAGACTGTCTCTAAAAAACTAAATAAGTAAATAAATAAAAAATAAAGAGTTCTCACTCCTTTGAGCCTGACCGTCCCATAATTTATTACTCCTGACAATGATTATCCCTGGTTAAATACTCAACAACTGCACAGTTTCACTTCTTTGTTCCATGAGGAATTTCTTCACCTTCTAACTTGCACTTCTCTGGTACTCTGGTCCCTGGTCCGGTGCTACCTCTTGCAAACCCATGCGAAAAGTAAACGAACCAGAGTTGGATCCGTGGGAAATGATGAAATAAACACGACAGACAAAACAGGAAAGACAAAGATGCAAGAGACCGGTGGAATTGAGAGGCAAAGGTGGGATTTGGGAGGTCTGTGATATTTTTTCTATCACCAGCACCCGAGTGCCCGAACAGCTTTATTTTATTTTATTTTGTTTTTTCCTTTTTGAGACAGAGCCTCAAGCTGTTGCCCTGGGTAGAGTGCTGTGGCATCACAGCTCACAGCAACCTCCAACTCCTGGGCTCTAGCGGTTCTCCACCTCCCAAGTAGCTGGGACTACAGGCACCTGCCACAATGCCCAGCTATTTTTTTTTTTTTTTTGGTTGCAGCTGTTATTATTGTTTGGCCACCCAGGCTAGATTCGAACTCATCAGCTCAGGTGTATGTGGCTGGCATCTTAGCCATTTGAGCCACAGGCGCTGAGCCAATAGCTTTATTTTTAAGGCGGCAGTACAAAGTTGTTTTTCAAGGAAGTAAGACACATTTTCAACTTAATTATGAGAAGATAATTAGGCACAAATTCCCAGATAAACATATTCTGTTATTACTGTGTGACCTCTAAAATATGGGCAATAATACATATCTACAAGATTAGGTGGAAAATGTGACTACTTTGAAGTGCAGTTTAACTGTGAAGTTAAATGTGACTACTTTGAAGTGCAGTTCGAAGTTTAACTATGAAGTTAAATGCTAAAGTTTTTTTTTTTTTTTTGAGACAGAGTCTCACTTTGTTGCCCTCGGTAGAGTACTATGGCATCACAGTTCACAGCAACCTCCAGTTCTTGGGTTTAGGAGAGTCTCTTGCTTCATCCTCTCTAGTAGCTAGGATTATAGGTGCCCGCTACAACACCCGGCTAGTTAAATGCTGAAGTTTTAAGGAAAACATGTTTTTCTTCTGCTGGATTAAAAGTTGAAGCTTAGAGAAGATATGTTGTTATTTGCTGAGGAGGGTCAATACGGGGGGTGGGGGAGCGGTTCATCCCCTGGACATTCTCCCAAGCCACGGGGGCCCTGCTACTTCATGCTCACACTCTACACCAGCCTGGCCATGTCCTGGTGGAGGTCCTCTTGGGGGGCCTTGGCCCGACCATGACCTTAGACATGAGTCATGTCACTTTCAATCCCCTCATGCTGGCCCAGCAGGATGGATGTGTCAGGACAGGACACGTTCACCATTGCAGGCCGTTGCTGCGAGCTCCTGGCAGGCCTGAGTGCCAGCTTTGTGCCCTGGGGCTGTGACCACTCTTACACTGCCCAGGCTGGGTACCCTGGGCAGCTCTTCCATGTCCACTGTAGGGAGCAGCTGCGGGGTAACCTGGCACGAACCTTGGCAGCTGCGTTCCTATCCTCCCAGGTCGGCATGCAACCTCTGGCCCTCTGGCTCTGGTCTGTGTGAGCTTTGTGGCCTCTGTCAGGCAGGAGTTCTTTCCACAGCACAGGCCTGGTGTTTCCCTTTTACTTCTGGCTGCCCTGCTTGGGCAGCAGCTCCAGTCTCTGTTCAGCTTCTTCCTATTCTGGCTACACGACCCCAGGGTTTCCTAATTCTCTGGGTCCATTGCCCACCTAGGAGCTGACAGGCCCCTGGCTATGGTCCCCATGCTGACACCTGTGGTCAGGAGAGGCCAGTGCTAGGCTGCTCATGGAGATGAGGGCTCAGCATGGGCATGTGCCTAGCCTGGCCTCCCCTGCTGGGAGGACACTGAGTGGGCACCCACAAAGAGTGGGGACAAATCCTGCTCTCTAGGCTCTCTGGACCCAGGATGTAGGACCTCCGTGTGCACACTACCTGGAAACTTACATGGACCCAGGAGTGTCAGAGGAGGAAGAGGCTGTGGCCACCCTGCCCGGGGCTTAGCAGTGACCATGGGGCCCAGAAGGAGGAAAGCGTCAGATACTTGCTGGAGCACATAGTGGCCAGAGTGGGGAGGCTCTGCCCTTCCTCTGCTTCCCTTTGCTGCTAGTGTCCAAAGGGGAAGGGTGTTTCTTAGACCCCTGTCAAGCTTTTATTTTTGCCCTATAAATAACAGCAAAACTTAAGGTCACTGGCCTTTGAGAGCTGGTGAACTATGACACAGTTAGGCACAGCAGACAAGGACTGCCTGGTCCGAGCTGGTGTTTGTGATGAAACTGCACACTCATTGTGACCCAGAGGCCATGCATTTTCACACATTCTGAAAAACCTGTTAGAACCAACAGGCAAATATGATGAAGCCCCAGTGTTTCCTGGTCGACTATGCCTCTTAGCATCTGCTGGTTGACACCAAGTAAAAGTCATTTTATTTATTTATTTTTTGAGACAGTCTCACTATGTCATCCTTGATAGAGTGCTATGGCGTCACAGCTCACAGCAACCTCAAACTCTTGGGCTTAAGCGATTCTCTTGCCTTAGCCTCCCTAGTAGCTGGGACTACAGGGGCCTGCCACAATGCCCTTTTTTTTTTTTTATTGTAGTTGTCGTTTGGCAGGCCTGGGCTAGATTCAAACCTGCCAGCTCCTGTGTATGTGTCTGGCGCCCTACCCGCTGAGCTACAGGCGCTGAGTTGTAAAAGTCATTTTAGACTATCTGGAAACCACAGCGAGTACCCCCGATGGAGATAGCTCTCCTAGAAGCTGGGGCATGGCCTTGGGCATCCCTGGTCCACGGTCAAAACTTTATAGGCTATATATAGAGGCCCTGATATTGTCTGTGGTCACATAAGCTCAGCAGTGACAAGCTCAGCAGGCTGAGCTGTCAGGCCAACACAGCCATGGGATCTGGTCACTCTTCCCCAGATGAGGGTGACCTCGGAACCCTCCTTGGGATGGTCAGAATTCAGGGATGTCAGAGGTGTGGACCCACAGGCCTCCAAGGATGTCTGCTAGGACTCTGGATGTATGGAGGCTCAAATGACAGGCTTGGAGGACAGTGTGACTGATCTCCCTGACCAGTGACGGCCCACATGTGGTGGACGCTGCCCTCTCTGTTGCCGCCTGCTTACTGGGGCTGTGCTAACCTGGCCTGGCATGTTGGACTCCACACTGGCCACTTTTCTGGGCTCTCTGGGTTCAGTCTTGTCCTTCTGCCTCCAGGTAGCAGGAACCCAAGGAGGTTCCTGCCCTCTGCCTGGGTCCCTTTGGAGTGTTGCTGACTGTCTGAGAACCTGGAGCTTCCTTGTGATAGCCGTGACCCTTCGCAGGTGACCTGCAGGAATTAGAAAGAGAATCCCTCCCTCTAGGTGCCAGCCAGGACTGCCCCGAGGTGCTACCCTGTGCAGAGAGGGCTGGGATGAACCCTCCTGACACTCGGGCCCTGGACCTGGTCCCTCTTGTTCATTTTTCCTTGGGGGCCCATAGGTGAGAAGCTGCGGCCCTGGGACGGCCGTCAGATGCTCTGTCCATTCCCACTGCAGGCAGATGCAGGCCCCTGGCAGTGGTTCCCTCAGAACTGCCCCTTGGACCTCAGAGGTCTGGGGATGACAGGCTGGGGCAGGTCCCAGCAAAGGCTTTGGGGCTGAGAAGCCACACAATGGCCAGGGCCCATAGCCCTGGCAGCCTCACACTTGTGAACTGTTCTGCCCTGCCCTGCCCCCACCCCTCCTTGATGAGCGTGAGCCCCTCCCGCCCTCATCAGCAATGTCTGGCCAGCTGCTCTGCTGGGAGAAGTTTCTATAACACCACCTGATGTGCTGGGCAAGGGCTGGGGGAGCTTCCTGAGTGTGCCTGGATGTGTTCTGGGCATGGGACAGAGCCCGGGTGCCTTGCTGGCCCCTGACTTGCCCACATCTGCTGGCAGAAAGCCCCTATATCCATTGGCCATGTGCCAGCAGGTGTGCTGGTGGTGTCCAGGAAGTGAAGTGATGATCCTCCTGCTCTGGGCACAGTGCATAGTGCCTGGAGCCACTTCTGGATCTGGAGCCACTTCCAGGTCCACAGCCACAGGACCCTCAGGGCAGTGAGAGAGATGGGGTACAGGGCAGCCAGAGGTGTCAAGGTGACCAGTTGGATAGGGTGAAATCTGCTCAGTCTAGTGGAGAGAACCTCCCCTCCTCTGAACTCTGGAAATCAGAGACCAAGGAGCAGGGTGCCTGTCAGGGTGTGGGTCGTGAGGGCTGTGGCCTTGGGCCTCTGGCCATGGGTCCTGCCCTGGCCCATGGCCACTCACCCTCCTTGGGGACAGGAAGCTTTTCCTTCCTGAGCCCTAGACCTGGGGTCTGAAACCCAGAAGATGAGCATGACCTATATCTGCTCTGTTCCGGGTCACCTTGCCCACTGGCCAGTGGGCAGTGTTAGTTACAGAAACAAACATGTACTTTGCTGGCCTCTGGGGCATCTCTCCCTCCCCAAGGGACTCAGGCCATGTGCCTAGGCACATGGTGACCCACAGGATGAGGGAGAGAAGGCAGAGCCCAAGAGCATGGAACTGTCCCATATGCAAAGCAGCAGTGGGCTGGCAGCATGGGTAGGCTGCAGGTGCCTCCAGCTGGTCCCAGATATGGCTCTGTGGTAGGAGGTTGATGTTGCCGAGCCATCATCTACCTGGGACCCACCAGATCCCCTGTCTGGGTGGGGCCTTGGGACCCTCACAGGTGGCCACCTCCCTCTGCCCAGTGGGGCCTTCATCTCCCACCCCTGCCTGGGCTGGGGCCACTGCCACATGCCACATTGCAATGTCTGCTCTGCCTAGGCAGGCTAAGGTGGCTTGGCCACAGAGTTACTTGGGGTCTGGAGGGCTGAGACAGACCCCTTGGGACAGAGGAGCCAGGTTCTGGCTTCAGTGGCTCTGAGGCACAGACACAAGAGGTGTGATCTGTTTTGTTTTAAGCCTGTGAAGTTCTGGGCAGACTGGATGGAAAGGCAAGGGGGTGGGAGGTTACCCCTTAAAGGCACTCTCTGGACAGGTGAGTGTGGAGGGCAGTGGCATTGGGTGGACAGCAGTCCTGGCTGCCTGTCCACCTGCACTGGCACCGTGAGAGCCACTCTGCTGACCTGCACTCAGGCCCAGGGTCTGCTCTGTGAATCTACCCTGAGCTCAGAGGGCAGTGCTTGGCCAGGGTGTACACATAGGTGAATGGGGCAGTGGGTGCTCTGGGAGGGTGGGGCTGAGCAGGCTTATGCCACTGGGGCTGGACTTGTAGGTCCTGTGACCCAAGTCCACACTGCTATCTGTAGCCATGGGACATGGCCATGGGACTCACAGGCCAGGACTGGAGGTCACCATGGGCTCCTCCTTGCTCATCTGGAAGTTGGACTCTGTTGACAGAGGGGGGTGTTGTGAGAAAGCAGTCCCTGGGGCCAGCCCTGGCTGAGCTGTGCAGGAGGTGTCCAGCTGCACTCACATTTGAAGGCATAGGAAGAGGACAAGGCCATGGCTGCTAGTCTGACCAAGTGGGGGTGAGGAGCCCCACAATTTGAGGCCAGTTCTATGGGTATTTGTCTTTTTCTGATTGGTTTGCAAGAAACTTTCATCTGTAAGGACTTAACTCTTGTTCAAAATGTTGTAAACATTTCCCTGGTTTGTTGTCTGAGAATTATATTTCCTGAAGAAAGAAGTGAACTTCAATGCAGTAAAATCTAAACTAATATTTGTGTTTATTTTCTACTTCAATGTCCTCTTTTGAAAGTTGTTTTCCAGCCCAAGATTTTGAAAACAGAGCTTCACCTAGTACAAAGCAAGCTCTGAAGGAGGAGGAGGAACCTCTGGAATTTGATCCCATATTTTCTACGCCCATCCTCAAAACTGTCCACTGAGTCAACCTTCATTTCTCACACAAACTGAGATAAGAATCTTTGTGTCCTGTCCTGGTTCTGGGTGCAGAAACTTTTGCTGGTCTGTCTGGGGCAAATCTGTCTTGCTGAGTGGGGACAGTTCCCTCAAAGCCCCCAGTAGACTGACCCCTGAGGGTGGGGTGGAGTGAGTGGGTGGGAGCCCTGGCTATCCTCCCAGGCCTGACCATTCAGCAGCCAGGGTCCCTGCCTGCCAAGACCACGGAATGAGCTCCAGACTCCTCAGCCAGGTTCTTCCAAGGACAGCCCTCTGGGTGAGGTGAGGGGAAGAGGGCGTGGCCTGATCTGAGCCGCAGGTGAGCTGGTGTGGATTTAAGTTCCTACTCAGTTCCATAGTCATGTGCAGGCTGACCCAGAGCTTCAGGGGCCTCACCTTGACCGAGATCAGGATCATGTCCACACTTGGCAGCTTGCAGAGGTAAGGCAGAGAGCAGAGGACAAAAGGCAGTGACTGGGCCCTTGAGGGTGGACGGAGGCATTTTAAGGGTTGGATATTCTGAGAAGCTGGCAGAAGTGAGTTGTTTTGTGTTATCTTTAAAAGGAAGTGGCTTGGACTTGAGGGATGCTCTCACATATGCGTCCCCAAATTCAACCTCTTCTGGCTTCAGTCCAGGCAGTAGAGTAACCTTCCTGGTTCTGCCCAGCTAGGGCTGGTTGTGGATTTTGGGGGATTTGGGGCCTGGTGAGAAAGCTGCACCCCTCATCACGTCCTGGGAGGCTAAACCTGTTGTGTCTGGGACCTGCGGACAGCTCCCTTCCCCATGGCCCTCAGCATTTATAGGGGCACTCCAGGCAAGCCCTGGCCCTTGTGAGGGTTGCTAGTGTTTGAACACTGCAGGGTGCTCACTGGGCTCTGCAGCAAGTCCCCTGCTGTAGGGCACTGGTCCCTGCTTGCCAGGGGCCCTATGCAGTGTGATGTCGAGCATTTCTGCAGGCAGAGAGCTTCAGGGATTTCTTTACATTTGGGTTTGGCAGGCAGGCAGGTGTGGTTCAGAAATACTTTTCATTTCACTTCTCTGGCTCACTGTCCTGGTTTGGAAGATTCCACTGCAGTTTGGACCCCAGCCCTGAGCACTCCCTGGGCTCGCTGCCACAGTCATCAATGTGATCAACTTCTTTTAAGGTCTGACTTAGGCCAGTGCCAGGGGTGCTGGCCAAGGGGACCTCCATCACATGGCTGGATGGTCAGCCTGACCTGGCCCATCCTGGGTGACATTCTTAGCCACATAATAAAGAAGCAATTGGAGGCTGGCAGGTCAGCTGGCTCCATTAGCTGGGGCCAAGTCTCCAGACCCCTCAGGCTGCCCCAGGGGCCCCTCAGGTTGGCTGGGAGTGGGTAACTAGGGTGTGCCCCACTAACCCCAGCTGAGCCTCTGTGGGTATGGCCTAGGTGCATTGCAGCCAAGGAACCCTGCAGGACAGGCTCCTTGGATGGGTTTCCTGTGGTCGCTGTTCAGGCTGCCCCTCTGGACATGAGGCACAGGCCTGAGTGTCCCAGGCCCCCTCGGAACAGTTGTAGTACAGAGCCTGGCAGAGGCTGTGTCTTTCCCACAACACGACACTTGCCGAACTCTTGTTTATTTTCCTGAGCTGTGCAAGCCTCAGGGGCTCACACTCTTGGCCTAGCTGGGCTTGTGGATGGGCAGAGCAGATGGCCGTGCAGCCTGACAGTTGCCTGACAGAGTACCTGGCAGAGTACAGCCTGGCAGCCTGACAGAGTACCTGGCAGCTCTGGGTGGTCAGAAGAGCTGCTTGGAGGAGAAACCACTCTTTGCTCACCCAAGCAGGGCCCACTCTTGCCCTCCAGCTGCAGTGAGCCCCCCTGCTGGGCAAGGAGACCTGGACAATCCCCGCCCCCCAAACTAGGACCCTTGTCTGCAATGTGCCACTGGGGTCAGAGAAGTCATCTGGCTTGTGATGATTTATGCACCATCTTCTCAGCTGCCGTAAGCTTTGGGTGACCCTTGACTTGGTGACATTCCCCTGGGGACTCTTGCTTATAGAAGGCACAGTGTAGAGCCTGTGGGAACCCACTAGTGCTCTGAGTGCCCAGCCATGTGGTGAGCCAGGTATAAAGCAGCTCAGGGAGGCCTTCCTGCTGCCCAGGATGTCTGCTGGGCCTGTCTTCAAGGTGTGTTTTTGGGGCTGTTTTGGGCATTTCTCTGAGCCAGGGCTGCTCCCCTTACTTGGCCATTGGCCAGTGGGGCAGGCTCTGATCTCATCAGCCCTGGGTGGTCTCCATGGTGCTGATGGGGCTATCATGACCAGAGAGAGGCTGGAGGCTGTGCCTGTCCAGCCTCGAGGGTTTGGAGATGTTTCTGCTGTTGCAGGCAGGGATGGAGGTGGGAAGAGGGTGTCAGGCTGGAACTGGGCAGGCAGAGATCCAAGCAGCTGAGAAGGTGTGTGGGATGAACGGTCTTCCCCCTAGGTACCCCTCTTCTTTCCTTGGGCAGGCAGCTTTGCCCTGGGGCTGCCTTCAGAGCTGGGGAACCTTCTGGGAGGCTGAACTGGAGGTGTTGGGCAGCCCAGGAAGAGGGAGGTGTGGGGGCAGTACATGGCCACAGTGAGGAACTGGTCTTCTTCTTTTTTTTTTTTTTTCCATTTCTTTATTTTTTATTGTTGGGGATTCATTGAGGGTACAATAAACCAGGTTACACTGATTGCATTTTTTAGGTAAAGTCCCTCTTACAATTGCGTCTTGCGCCCAAAAGGTGTGGCACACACCCAAGGCCCCACTCCCCTCCCTCCTTCCCTCTCTTTGCTCTTCCTTTCTGATTTC
>CAUYPK010046678.1:0-19143 GCA_963574355.1 Loris lydekkerianus
ACGCCTACGGTGCATCTTAGAAGGGGTACAGGCGAAACTTACTAAATGCAGAATACAAATGCCTACATACAATAACTAAGAAAATGCCATGAAAGCTACGTTGAACAGTTTGATGAGAATATTTCAGATTGTATATGAAACCAGCACATTGTACCCCTTGATTGCACTAATGTACACAGCTATGATTTAACAATAATAATAAAAAAAAAAAATACTTCAGATCAACAATCTGATGATACATCACAAGGAACTAGCAAAGCAAGAATAAACCCAACCCAAAATTAGTAGAAGGAATAATAAAAATCAGAGGGGACATAAATGAAAGCAGATCAATGAAATGAAAAGTTGGTTTTTTGCTTTTTTTTTTTTGTTTGTTTTTTTGAAAAGACTTTTTGCTCTACTAAGGGAAAAAAAACCCAATAAATAAGGAGACACAATTGAAACCACAGAAATAAAAGAAACATTACAGACTATTCTGAGTGACTGTGTGCCAATAAATTGAAGAACCTAAAAGAAATGAATTCTAGACACATATTATTTATC
This sequence comes from Loris lydekkerianus, assembly GCA_963574355.1. Lineage (NCBI taxonomy): Eukaryota > Metazoa > Chordata > Mammalia > Primates > Lorisidae > Loris > Loris lydekkerianus. The sequence goes on from CAUYPK010046678.1 coordinate 544, forward strand.
AAGATTTAACTATGAAGAAATACAAAACCTTAAAGCAAACTGCTTCTTAAAATGTATTCCCCAGAACTCTCTACCAATGTTGCTTCTCTGTAGGAAAATTCCATCATCAAAGATATTTGGGCAACACTGCAGAGTTTCTTTCCAGAAACTCAGAATGCATGTTAGTGTAAAGGGTGCTGAAATGTCCTCAGAAAATTTGAGATTATTTTGCTTTGTTGAGCATTCTCTTTCTCAAACATATTTAACTGTTTTAGATTTAGCATTTATTTAAATCCCATTTAAGGAGCACACTTCAGAAAATTGTTCTAAAAGAGTTGGAATTTTCTATCTACAAGAGAATATTGAACTGTAAGTATCTAACTTTAAATATAAAAACCAAAGTGAGAAGAAAGGACCTTCAACCATGCAAATGGTTTTATAAATATTGGAAACTCATCACTTGAAGAACACCACAAAGAAATGGGGCTCAGACTTAGGTTAGACCAAAGAAAGGACTTCGTAAGATATCACTTTGCTACACAGTGAATGTGCTGCCTTGGAGGAGTCGGGGAAAAATCTCCTTTTCAATATAAAAAGAAAATCGAAACAAATCTGGAGTGTAGCTAAGTAGTAGCTAATCAACCAAGGATAAATTCACCCATCTTGGTATAGAGTCATTTATGGGAAATTTCCTCTTGGCTAATTAGCCCTGTGACAGATTCTCTGTTAACTTGGAGATAACATGTCGAAGATGGGCAGAAGCACAGTGTGAATGTAGCCTGGATCCCTGAGTCACTGCTTGGTAGAAAGCTGTCTGACCAGGTACACAGACATTATATGAACAAGAAATACCCTTCTCTTGTGTTAAGGTACTGAGATTTGGTGGTATTTTGTTACAGCAGCTAATATTACTTACACTGACAATATAATAAATATGAGTCAATGGTTATGATAAAACTGAGTGGTGGGTAAGAAAACATTTATTATATTCTCTATAGTTTGCTGTATGCTTGAAACATTTCCCAGTGAACAAGAAACCAAGATGCTCTATGCCTTCAGGCACACTGAGAAATCCACAGCAGAATATAACTTGGGAAGGAGAAAGTATATACACTTTACACATATACATTATATACATTAGGGGCGTCCACTAATTTTTAATGCTCTGTTTCTTTAAAAACAAGCTGATCTGGGATGACTTAACCAGGCCCTAAAGAAAGGCTACTTGCTCTATGAAACAAACAAGTCTCATTCCTTACTGGTCAGCTTTCTTCCTGGAGTGGATAATATTTCATGAAAGGGATAGGAATGTGTATGATCCAGGGAGACCCAGGACTTGTTCTGCAAGGAATGGATCCCAAGGCAACAGGACTGATGTCCAGGATATGTTCCGCACTGGGAAATGCTCTGCAGGAGGTAAAACATCTACATTGTCCTTGGAATCTTTTACTGTATCCTCTGAGAATGAATAAATATGGAAGGAATTTACTTTTTTTCCTTCCTTTGGCAAATAATGACATTTAAAATTATGGTAGTGGAAAAGTACCATTTCTGAAACAACTGTCTCTTAGGAAACTCTTGTATAATCCATCCCCATGAGCAAAGTATGAACACCGTGTGGCTTGTTTTCACCCTGATTGAGTCATGGAAAGCTGCAGGTACTGGAGGCAAGTTTTCACAGAACATAAAATAGGGAATCTTTAAACCCTTGTCATTACATCCCTTCTAGATGAGCTTCGTCCTAGATTGCCCTGTTTATTCAGAGCCCAGATCCACACAATTTTAAAGACAGTATAAACTTGAATGTCATTAGGTGCCTTTTGTGGCCCACAAATAGGGATGCCTCTAAGGGAGGGGTCAGGGCTCTCTCACCTAAAGGGAATCAGCACCATGGACTACCCCAGCTCCTCGGAGCTTGCTGCCGGTGCAGGTCCATGTTCTCTGTACATTTTCCTTTCATGGTTTCACATTTTATATAGACACAACACTCAGCCACAGTAACCCACTCTCAGAGCTTAAAGTACCAACTGGCTCTAACCTCTGGAATCAGAGGCTATTCTTCCATCTAGAAGACACTGACCAAGAACTCTCACTGCAAGGCCCAGGGCTGTGGGTTGCCACAAACAGAGTTGAACAGACGGTGCAGCAAGAAAAGAGGGATCTGGATCCGCCAAGAAAGAGACAGGAATTCCCCACACATGCTCTCAGCCAGGAGGGGGAATCAGAGAGGTTTACATGTGGGGGATGTGACACTTTCACTAGAACTTAGGCTAACAATGTGCCTCTTTAGGAAATGTCAAGGTTATTGAAATCAGTAAGTGCCTACTGTGGGTTGAGATTAATCAAATTTTATGCCTTACTCATGATAAGCTTTGTGCTATTAATGCAATATTTCAAGCAAACAAAAAGGTATAGAGAAAAATATAGCATGAAAAGTACAAAAAGTTTTTGTACCCACTATTCTACTTTCTCAAATGGTAACTTTATACAGTATTTACTGCTTTAGGTCTTAATAACACATAGCAGCTTACTATATAGTCCTCCATTTCAAATTCCTTTTTCTCTTTCCCCCCCAAAGACATTTTGTGAAAATGGCACTCTTTTTTCCAATTTGGAATCTGTATCCTCTACATCTTGTTTCCTCCTCCATGGCAGATATGCTCAAAGACCATTTGTTCTTTCCCATGACCTTAGAGTTCCCCACCCAGCACAGGACTCTACTTGAGTGAAAGCAGCATGCATGATGAGGATTACCAGCCTTGTCTCCGATTCCAGCTTTCCCCAGAGAACTTGGAACCCAAAAGGTGAAGAACAGGGTGTGACCTGTCTGGTGGTGCCTCCATTTGTGAAGAAGCTGATTTGGGCCTGACATGGACACTCCAGACATTGCACCTCCAGTGAGACAAAGACCACATTAGACCAGTACTCAGAAGTCCTGCTTTCAAACCACACCCCTCCCACTCCCAGCAACATGACCATGGCTGGACACTGAGCCTCTGTGAGCCCCTTTCTTTGTCTGTCAAACAAAGACACCACCCTCCTGGGCTTCCGACTACCAAGGCTGAATCTATGTGCCTTCTGTACGCCCCTGGGCACCTTGAACTCCACTCAGAGCACTCACCACTGAGAAGTAAGCGCTGACGGACCTACCTTCCCTGCTGAACTGTGAATGTCTTAAAAGTAAGACCATGTACCTGACACATAATAGGTGTTCAGTAAGTACTGGGTGAATTAAACTGATCAAACATAAATATAGTTATGATCTAACATATTTACACATACGTACTTTAGGATCTATAAAACATACAAACAACTACTGAGTGTAATTCTCATTTGGCAACACAAATTAGCATAAATGACATGGGTAGCTCGTCCTGTCCCATCTTAGCATCACTGCTTGCATTGCTGCGTCTGGAAATACTTCTGTGATGATGACTGAGTCCTCAGCTTCTGACGATGGATTGCCTGCAGTCAAAACCTAGCACTGATGAGGAAAGGACCAAGGAAGGGGAAGGGAGGGGGGAGGTTTGGGTGGAGGGAGGGTGATGGGTTCGGCCACTTCTATGGTGCATATTTTTATCTATAATAAAAAATAAATAAAAAAGGAAAAAAAAAAAAACCTAGCACTGTTACTTGTCATGGCAAACTAATTACAATAAGCTATTTTTTAGCTTCTCATCTACAAATTAATCCAAATAAAAACAAAATGCACCAGGGTCCTTTTTGTTCATGAATCTAACAACACACCTTGACTAGGGCTGGCCTGTACTGTGTACAGTTAGTGAGTGGATGGCTGGATCCTGGGACTGCCTCTTGTGGGTATTACAGGGATTATGTGATTTCATGTGTGTGAACTTGCATAGGATAATGCCTGGCATGGAGTGGGCACAGGACACATTTCTACATCTTTAAAATAATGTTTTTTATTAATATTTCACAGCTCTAGGGAAATGCTATACTAACAATCAGGCTTAATTTTGGTCTGATAGCCCACAGATTTCTCCATGATGAGGGGTGCTAGGAGCTTAGCTTTTCCTACAATGTAATGACCAATCTGGGACATGGTGACAGCTTCTCTGGCCCTCCTGGCTTTGTAGGGAGCAGGTTTTGAAGTAACATGATAAAAAGATTTAGACCCCAGGAAATGGCTGTCTGCCCTTGCACTCCCTCACCTTCCCATTTCATAAAGTTTCCTGGGCACACGAGTCTCTGGCAAAATCCACAAACTGGATGAGAAATGCTGACAGCTGTGAGGCATTACACGAGTGGAATTTTTTGACACTTTGGCCTAAGGTGGGGGGAGCAAATGTCAAGCATGCTCTGGATTGAGGAAAGCAGCAGGCAAAATACTTCTTTGTGGGGGAATTCCACATACAGGCTGGAAACATGGGATGGTATTAAGGAAAGAGGTAAGTCATTCAGCAATGTGGCTGCCAAACTCTTTGAAAAAACCACCACTTTCTTAAATGGTATTTGTAATTTTTCCTGATTTCACAAGCTCATTTTTCGATTGTTTTTAAAAGTTCATTACAAAACTGGAAAATGCCAGAAGAATGATTAAGAAATATGAAACATTTAGTACTTTTGGTAAACCTTTTTCAATACTTTATAATTTATAAAATAATTAAAAATATAAACTTGTGACCAATTGCAAAGAATTCAGTATGGTGCCTTTTCTACCTACATTGTATACATCCTAGTGTGTCATTACACAGACTTCCAACTTTGGAATTTTTAGTCTGTTGGCACAGACACAAATACAAAAGCACAGATACAAAAAAAAAAAAAAAAAAGAAAACCTTCTATATAGCATATATGTATATTTAAAAATAAGAATAAAGAAAATAAAATGAAAACCCTGGAAGGTCATTCTTACTGACTATAGAATATTTAAACACAGCAATGTGCCATAATTTAACCTTTTTCCTATGAAAATAAATATATTTGGGATTTAGGATTTTTGTGTAGATCTGATTATTTCTTAGGGTAAATTTTTGAGAGTGAACTTACTAAGGCAAGAGATATGTAATTATTTTTTATATTTTTTTGAAATATTTATAGATTAGCAGGTGGTTGTAAAAACTAATACAGAGAAATCCTGTACAATCTCTACTCAATTTCCTCCAATAGTAACATAAAGCTATCTTACATCACAGCCAGGATACTGACACTAATACCAGCAAGATGTAGAACATTCCCAACATCAAGGGATCCCGCACATCACAGTTTATAGATATAACCACTTCCCTCCTGTCCCTACCCCATCCCATCCTTAACTCCTGGCAACCACTTATCTGTTCTCTAGTTATATAATTTTATTTCAAGATTATCATATAACTGAATCACATAGCATCCGCCCTTTTGGGATTGGCGTTATTCACTAGCTGAATTCCCTAAAGATTCATCCAGGTTATTGAATGTATGAATAGTTGGTTCCTTGGTTTGTCCAATGTATGAACAAACTATTCATACATTCAATAACCTGGATGAATGGCATGGATGATGGCACGGATACACCACTGTACTATATCAAGGATGATGGCATGGATATACCACTGTACTATATCCTGGATGATGGCACGGATATACCACTCTACTAGATCCTGGATAACAGCACGGATATGGCACTGTACTAGATCCTGGATGACGGCACGGATAATGCCACTGTACAAGATCCTGGATGATGGCGTGGATATGTCACTGTACTAGATCCTGGATGATGGCACGGATATGCCACTGTACTAGATCCTGGATGATGGCACAGATATACTGCTGTAACATATCCCAGATGACGGCACGGACATACCACTGTACTATATCCCGGGTGATGGCACGGATATACCGCTGTACTACATCCTGGATGACAGCACAGATATACTGCTATACTACATCCTGGATGATGGCACGGATATACTGCTGTACCACATCCTGGATGACGGCACAGATATACCACTGTACCATATTCTGGATGATGGCACGGATATACCACTGTACCATATTCTCGATGACGGCATAGATATACCGCTATACCATATCCTGGATGATGGCATGAATATACCACTGGACTATACTCAATTCTTTGCAATATGGTCACAAAGAAGTTATGGTGCAGTGGTATGGAATAGCATGGATATACCACTGTTTCACCATTCATCTTTGAGAAATATTTGGGTTGTTTCCAGCTTCTGGCTTTTACACATAAAGTGGCTATAAACATTTGTGTACAGATTTTTGCATGGATACAGTTTTCATGTCTACATGATAAAGGTCCAAGAGTGGAATTGTGGGGTTGTGTGGTGTTGCGTGTTTAAGAAACTGTCAAACTGTCTTCCAGAGTGGCTGCACCATTTTATGTTTCCATAAGCAATATACAAGTAACCTAGTTCCTCCACATTTTCTCCAGAATTTCATGTTGTCTTTTTTTTTTTTTTTTTTTTATTTCAACCACCTATTTCTGATAGGTATAGTGGTTTCTTGTTGTGATTTTAATTTGCATTTCCCTTATAGATAATGAAATTGAATATCACTTCATGGACTTATTTGCTGTCTATATATCTTCAGTGAAATATTTCTTGTCTTTTGCCTGTTTTCTAATTGGATCTTTTCGGTTTTGTTTTTTTCTTTTCAATGTTTGGGTTTTGAGAGAGATTTTAACATTCTAGATCCAGTTCCTTTTGGGATATATGGTTTGAAAATACTTCTCTCAGGCCACACCTGTAGTGCTATGGTAGGGTGCTGGCCACATACACTGAGGCTGGTGGGCTCCAACCTAGTCTGGGCCAGTAAAACAATAATGACTACTGCAACAAAAAAATAGCCGGACATTGTGGCTGGCACCTGTAGTCCCAGCTACTTGGGAGGCTGAGGCAAGAGAACAGCTTAAGCCCAAGAGTCTGAGTTCTACCCAGAGCAACAGCTTGAGACTTTGTCTAAAAAAAAAAAAAAAAAAAAAAAAAGGAAATTATCACCCATTTTGTATTTTGCCTTTGCAACCTTTTGACATGCTCTTTAAGTCTATTTTTTGTTGTTCATATTGTGTGATTTCTGTTATCTCCAAGTCACTAATTCTTCTTCTGTCTTCCTTCGGTGGTTCAGCCCATCCATTGAATATTTTGTTTTGATTATTGTATTTTTTAGTTCTAAGACATCTGTTTGGTTCCTCTTTACATCTTGTCTGTCTTTACTGATACTTTCTGCTTTTTTCCAATTTCTAGCCTGCTCATAATTACTCACTGAAACATATTTATCATGGATGCTTTAAAATCTTTTTCACACCATACTAACTCCTCTGTCATCCTGTTACTGGCATATCTTGATTGTCTATTTCATTCAATTTGAGATTGTCTCAATACTTAATATAATGAATGACTTTTGATTCACTCAGACCTTTTGGATATTGTAAGAATGAATCTTATTCTGTTTTAGCCAGTACTCTGACCCTGCTCTGGCAGGGGAAATGATGGGGAAGCCGTCTCTCTATTGCAAGGGCTCCCTGATCCCGCTGGGTGAGGGTTGAGAGGTCCAGCTCCCCTTGGCCTCTGATACCTCTGTGCTTGGAGAGGTAGGAGACCCTGGTTACTGCTCCCCACATGATCACTACCTAAACCAAGGTAGTGAGCATTAAAAAGAAATGGGACTCCCAGAAGAATGGAGTCGACACACTTTTCCCAGTTCCTCTGCTAAATATGACTAAAAATCTTAGATATTATATATAAAACAAACATAAGAAGACTCTGAAAGGTGGAAAGAATAAGGACCAACAGATACCTCAGGATCCAAGGAAGAAAAGGCAGTGGTGAGCTCCCTTGTTTCTGTATTGCCTCATATATCCCTTGGAGGTGGCCTTGTTAATGTGAGGCAGGGGTGAAAAGTCCTGCCTGTTCACTAGGCCTCCTCTGACATCAAACCAAAGGTGAGGAAGTGGTCTCCTATTACCTCTTTGTGAGGATCTATGTCCTAGCTTTCTCTGACATCACCTGAGCCGAGGTGTTTCGTGACTGTGAAAGTCTAGACTCCCCTCTGGGTCTTTGCTGGCACGGGTGTGGGTGGGGCTTTTTTTTTCCTATAGTATTTGGCTAGAGAGGGTGGCTATCGCTTAAAATTTATCTTGCTAGGCTGTTCTTTCATTGTCCTTTCTTGGACCCTTCCTGGTACTTTGGTTAGAAAGAGCAGGCCTTAGTTGGAGACATTTTGTCTGTGCCTCCTGCTATTTCTAAATTATTGGCATCTTCAACTTCAAGTCAGGGATATATGAGGCAATACAGAAACAAGGGAGCTCACCACTGCCTTTTCTTCCTTGGATCCTAGGGTATCTGTTGGTCCTTATTCTTTCCACCTTTCACAGTCTTCTTATGTTTGTTTTATATATAATATCTAAGATTTTTAGTCATATTTAGCAGAGGAATTGGGAAAAGTGTGTCGACTCCATTCTTCTGGGAGTCCCATTTCTTTTTAATGCTCAACTACGACACAACCTATTCTGAAGGGCAGTCCTTGTGGGTTGATAAACTGTGCTGATTGGGGTTTATTATGAACATCAGCTCTTGGGGATGTTGTTCAAGACATTTTAGGGGAGATGAAGATGTAAAGGTAAGGAGCCTAGATGGGAGGTACCCAAAAAGGCTTTCACACTGCATGAACCAGTGATGCTCCATTGTCAATGACTCTGAAAGCTTCAGTTTAGCTTCTTGCTAAGTGAAAAATGACTTAAGAAAACATATGATGTTAATTTTCCACCCTGTCTCCCCCTATTCCTCTGGACATGAGCTATAGGCTTGCACTGATTTCTAAAAATGTTCTATGGAAGTACAACTAATACCTGACTTAACTAAGTACATAAGGACATTTACATTCCATGTAGGCCAAAATGCCAAAATTCCAACGCAGAAGGCAACAGATGGATTGTATATAAAAACAGGTACATGAAGTAGCCTTCAATGAGACCCTATCACCTCTCTAATTATTCTGGCCCCAAATAACCCATTCCAACAGGCTTTATCTCCCACTTTTGTTAAGTTTCCATCTGAAAAGTGAGAATTTAAATAACTCCCAGCACAGCCAACTTAAGCCATGAGTAATGGAAACAAATCTTTTTCACCACCTTCTATCAGAAATTCTTTTCTGGGGCCCTTATAAACACTGTGATTTTTTAAAGCCTTAAATATTTGATCACTTGCTCAAGGCTATAGAAACCAGATCTTCATTTCGCAGGACCTGCTCCTACAGAGAACTTGCTTTCGGGAGGGCTTCAGCCCACTGGGCAACCTCATAAGACCACACAGAGCTCTCTTCAAAGGCCAAAAGTCAGAAATATTTAAACAGGAAAAAGCTCCTTGGAAGACTCATTACCATAACCTGGTTTTCAGCCTGTTTCTAACCAAAAGAAACAGCCTACAAAAATATGATCTCCCCTTAAGGAGAAAAAACAAAAGAGAGAGAAACAAGCCCACATTCACTCCAGCTGACTCCATCTTCTGTTGGGGAAGGCCATGGTCTCTGTTGGGCTACAGAGTTCTTCTGGAAGTCTGGGCTACTTAACATTCAAAGGTTCTTTGGAAGTTAAAAGTCCTTCATCATCCCCCTTGTCTAGGAGGATGTAGAATTATAGATACTGATTCAAAGTGGGAAACCCCAGGAAAGTCCCTGATGATAAGCAGGTTTCTAATACATTGCTCAGCAATAAATATTTAAAGTAATAAATAAATATTACTTTTATAGCAAGTAAGTCTGGCCAAGTGTATAGTTTGGTGGTGAGACTAAATCTGAGAACAAAAGTAGACACAGACTAGTGAAAAATGTATTTATAATAATGCTCTTTTGAAAGCTTAAGATAAAGAAGAAACTATTTTAATGTTTACAGTTACTATCCTTCCTTTCAAACCCTTTAAGTACACTTGGCAAAGCCCTTTGGAATAACAGCATAAATAATCAAATTATGAGTTACCCCAAAGCCAAGTCAAACATTCGTTGCCTTTCTCCCTTCCCAGTTACATTTTGCATGTTGCTCCAGACTAGTGTTCATGGTGCTGTTATAAATCACTAGTCAATTGGCTGACTCCTTCTCCCCATTCATTCCTCAGCAGAATGGGGATTCTTAGATGCAGGACGAGTCATAATTCATCTTTGTACACAGAGGATACAGCAGCGTGTCTGAATAAGTCATGTAATGAATAGATGAATGAATGAATGAATGGATGAATGAACCAAGGAGGAAGAAATGAGATTTTGAGTCACATGCTGTTTGCTAATTAGAAATTTCCAGATATGACAAAGAGGGGCGAACCAAGATAGGATTTTCCCACAGAGATGAAGGACTATGATTATGGCAAGGAGCCACCATTTTCCCCTTATTTTTATATAAAGCTCTCAAGTACAAAACTCTACAGCAGCGGTTTCAACCTGTGGGTCATGACCAACAGGAACTGTATTAAAGGGTCGCAGCATTAGGAAGGTTGAGAACCACTGCTCTATAGGGGCACTCACAAAATAAGGTAATCAGGTTTCTCTCTCTTTTTTTTTTTTTTTTTTTTTTTGGCCTTTTTAGACCTAACTTCCTCCTGAAAATAGGTTATAACAGCAATATCTGCTAGAAATACAGTAAGAGCTGCTTTGGAAATTTAAATATTTTCAGTAGACATTAAAACTGTAAAAAGAAACAAGAGAAATTAATTTTAATAAGTTGATGTATCCAAAACATAATTTCAACACATAATCAATGTAAAAAATAATTCATGAGATATTTTAATTTATTTTATTTATGCTATGCCTTTGAAATCCAGTGTATGTTTTACAACCTTGATTCAAAATGGCTGTGTTTTAAGAATTTGAGAGCTACATGGTGCTAGTGGTCACCAAATTGGACAGCAAAGGGTTGCAAAATAAATTAGTGCTTGCCCGCCACAACTGATTTTAGTTTGGGTTTCTGGTGTCATTAATTTCCTCTCCTCATTTCATGATTCTTAATGATTTCTCCTGACATTGTCAGAGTTTTTAGAGATGTCTCATTTCCTATAAGTCATCTGAAATCTTGAAATACAATATATAAGGCATAAATTCTAAATGAAATGAGAAACAAGGCAAAATTCGTCCCCATTTTCCAGCTGCTGAAGTTCAGAGCCACCAAGGTACCCCTAGTCACAGGCTAGTAAGTCCTCAGGCCATAACACCATCTCCACTGTGAGCAGGCTTCTATCTCCCCATCTCTCTTAGAAACCAGAATGCCTCACAGCAGGGACAAAAAAGCTTGTTTCTGAGTTAAGTAATGAAGAGAAAGGATGTCTTATTTCAATATGCTACTCACACACAACTCCTACACAAAAGTCCAAATGGTTCCCTGGGGTGAGGAAGAGGTTAGGGCCCAAAAGGAAGTTATTTCCTCAACTTGAAAGAGATATTTGGTTCTCTCCCAACGGCAGGAGAACCTTTTAAAAATAAATCAATTCCTCATTTTTAAGAACAACCAACAGAACAACAACATCTGAGAAAATGTCACCATCAAAGCCAAGTACAGAAATTGAACCCCCCTAAAACAAGATAAAATCTTACCACAGTTTACAAAAAACAGCTGTCTTTCCCTCTATTTTCATTGAGTCCGACCTTACATACTATTTGTTGTTTAAGTAACATACAAAGCATTACTCCAACAATCAGAAAAACAGATTTTTTTTTATGGCCTCTCTTTTCCCAATTCTTACCTCCTATATTCCTCACTCTTATTTGGCAGGTTTAGTCTTGTGAAAGTTTTAAATGTTGAAAAACCCCTGATTCCTCTGACCCGTTCTGCTTTCTCTTGTTCTCTCTATCCCCTAATTCCTGTTTTGATTCTCCACTGCCATCACTGCCTTCCCCATTGCCTCAGTCCCACCCCCCACACTATAAGGTGGCAAATACATCCAGAAAACACAGCACTCTCTAAACGTCCGTCCCAGTAACTGTTCTTTTAGTTTAAAAAAAATGATTTGTGGTGTTAGTGTGATAAATCTAAAATTACTTCTTTTACTGAAAGACAGAACAAATGAGTAAACACGTTGGGTTTTTTGTTTGTTTGTTTGTTTGTTTGTTTATTGTTGGGGATTCATTGAAGGTACAAAGAACCAGGTTATAGCGATTACATTTATTAGGTAAAGTCCCTCTTATAATTGTGTCCAACACACTGGTATTCTTTCTTCTTTTTTTTTTTTTTTTCTTTTAGAGACAGTCTCACTTTGTCACCCTCAGTAGAGAGCTGTGGCATCACAGCTCATGGCAACTTTCAGCTCTTGGGCTTAGGTGATTCTCTAGCCTCAGGCTCCTGAGTAGCTAGGACTAGAGGTGCCCGCCACAACATCCGGTTATTTTTTTTGCTGCAGTTTGGCCGGGGCCGGGTTTGAACCCACCACCTTTGATATATTGGGCCGGAGCCATACTCACTGAGCCACAGGCGCTGCCCCACATTGGTATTCTTAACAAGAGGTGTTGTCACTATGGGAGAAGAGAGAAATACAAGACTGCGATGAGGTGAGATGGGGAAAACTGTGGTGTTGGGTTTAAACTGGAGACTAATGATTAAAAAGCCTGCATGCATTTGCATGCGTGTGTATGCTTGTGTCTATATAGTGCAAGTACGTGTACATGCGCACGTGGGCGTATGTTTCTGTTTTCCAGCTCTATCCACTGGAAAGGTGACAGCACAGGCAACCAAAGACACGGCAACGAGCTCACCCAGCATCTTGATCTTGGTTTCTGACTACGCTTTCCTGGTGGAAGGAACCAGGTCTCCTTGGAGAAACAGACGTGTCCAAGTCAGAGAGGGGAAGCAAAAGTCTGTCTGAAACATCTGGCACCAGAAAGCAAAGGAATGCTGGGAATAATCAGAGATGCCGGAGTAGCTTGAAGGGGCACCTGTGGCCACTTTCCAGCATCAAAGAGAGTAATTATGAGAATATATTCAAATGAAAAGGAATCAATGAGAGCCTAGTGAAGGTTATTTTGGTGGGAAAAATATACTCAACATAAAATTTATTTTAACCATTTTTTAAGTGTATATTTCAGTGGCATTAAGTCCACTCATGTTGTTGTGAGACCATCACCACCACCGTCCCTCTCCAGAACTTTTTCATTTTTGCAAACTGAAACCCTGTACCCATTCAGCAATCTTCCTCCTGGCAACCACCATCACACTTACTGTCTCCATGAATGTGACTACTCTAAGTAATTCAAATATGGGGAATGATAAATATTTGTTTTTTGGGGTTTGGCTTATTTCACTTACATTCATCCACGCCTTAGCATGTCCGAATTTCTTTTTAAGGATGAAACAATATCCTTATGTTTCATCCTTATGAAATGTATGAAAATGCCATTTTTAAAAATCCATTCACCCATTTGTGGGTGTGTGGGTTGTTTAAGCCATTTAGCTATTGTGAATAATGCTGCTGTGAACACAGGTGGACAATATCTATTTGAGTCCCTGCTTCCAAATTCTTTTGGGTGTCCACCCAGAAGTGGTAATTCTATATTTAACTTTTTCAGGCCTAGTGAGGTTTGTTAAAAAGCAGAAAAAGGAATACATATTTCCCAGAAAACTGCCAGCTAATAAGTATAAAAATTAAGTCAATTAAGAAAACACTAGCTTTTCTCATCTTAGGACACATGAAAAAAGTAAAATAGCACTGTCTTGTACCCATCTATGTGAGAGACCTTACTGGCAAGGATCATAAATGGTCACTAAGGGGTGGAGAATGGGATATCCACAAAGTAGCAAATGTCACCCTCCATATTACTTCTTATTCACAAGGCAAAGGCACTTTTGCAACAGTGAGATCTGGAGGAAATCACCATATCCAAGTGATCAAAACTTAGCATTTGTAATAGTGAGACAAACTGGCATTGTGTACCTCTTAAGGTCCCCAGGGGAAAGATACATCACCATGTAGTAGTGATTTATTTTTATTTATATTTATTTATTTATTTATTTATTTATTTATTTGAGATAGAATCTCACTATGTTGCCCTCAGTAGAGTGCCGTGGTGTCACTGTTCACAGCAACCTCTAACTCTTGGGCTTAAGCAATTCTCTTGCCTCAGCCTCCCAAGTAGCCAGAACTATAGGTGCCCCCCACAACACCCGGCTATTTTTGTTGTTGTTGCTATAGTTGTCATTGTTGTTTATCAGGCCCGGGACGGGTTCAAACCCACCCTTAGTGTATGCGACCAGTGCCCTATCCACTGAGCTACGGGCACCGAGTTGGAGTCATTATTTTTTTAAGAACAATTTTATTGAGATAAAATTCAGACTTTTCAGTATATTCGCAGAGTTGTGCAACCATCACAATTTTTAGAACATTTTCAGTCACCGCGGTAAGAAACCACATACCTATTAGCAGTCACTCCCCTTCTCCTAGCACTAGACGACTGCCAATGTCCTTTCTGTCTCTCTAGATTTATTTACTCTGGCAATTTCATATAAATGGAATATTTGGTCTTATGGCTGGCTTCCTCCATTTAACATGATGCTTCTAAGGTTCATGTATGTTGAGGCATGTGTCTGCACTTTGTATTATGGAATAATACTCTACCACACTTAATATATCCATTTATAAGCTAATGGACACTTAGGCTGCTTCTACTGGGGTGGAACAATGCTTCTATGAGTATTTATTTACAGACGTTGAATTGAACATCTTCAATTCTCTTAGGTATACAGTCATGTGGATATACGCTGCTTCACAAATAGGACGTGGTCTAAGAAATGCATGGCTAGGCAATTTTTTATTATTTTTGTTTGAGAAAGAGTCTAACTTTGTTACTCTTGGAAGAGTGCTGTGGCATCACAACTCACAGCAATTTCAAACTCTTGGGCTCAAGCAATTCTCTTGCTTCAGCCTCCCAAGTAGCTGGGACTATGGGCGCCTGCCACAGTGCCTGGCTATTTTTCTTTTTCTTTTTCTCTTTTTTTTTTTTTTTTTTCCAGAGATGGGTCTTGCTCTTGCTTAGGTTGGTCTCAAACTCCTGAGCTTAAACAATCCACCTTGGCCTCCCAGTGTGTTAGTATTATAGTTGAGGGCACTGCACCCAGCCCTACACAATTTAGTTTTGTGCAAACATCACAGACTGTACTTACACAGCCTGGATGGCATGGCCTACTACACACTGAGACTGTATGATATAGCCTATTGCTCCCATACTACAAACCTCTACCCATACCACTGTGCTGAATAATGTAAGCAATTATAACAGTAGTATTTGTGGATCTAAACTTACCAAAATATAGAAAAAGTACATTTAAAATACAGTATAAGAGAATAAAAATGTTACACCTGTATAGGACACTTCCCATGAATGGAACACATGGGACTGAAAGTTGTTCTGGGGGGTCAGTGAGTGGTGAGTGAATGTGAAGGCCTAGGACACTACTGTGGCCATCCCCCGGGGCAGAGGGAGGGGAGATGCTCTCAGAGCTACCTGGATGAGGACGGCGCCAAATTCTCTCCATATTAGAGTTGTACAATAGAGTTTGATCTCAGGTTCTAGAAACACGGGGTACCACATGAGAACTTTCTCATGAGAAAAAAAGAGAGTGAGAGAGAGATCATTATTTTTTGGAATGTAGAAGGGAACAGCAGTTAAAAGAACCTTCCCAAGCTGACCATAATCATAGGAAATTCCAGAATGTCCTCATTTTATTATTCTCCCATTCTAAGGACTGAAGTCTTCCAGTCCCTCAATAGTTTGGAAATTAAAGATCATTTAGTTCAGTTCTTTCATTTTACAAAGAAGCAGGTTCGGAGAAGACCAAAAATTTGCCCAGGCTATCCAGCTAATTAGCCAAAAGCACAATTCCAATTCTTGCTTTGCTCCCTGGAATATACCTTACTCTCAGACTCCAAGAATATCAAATAGTTCCAAAAGTTGCACAAAAAACAGAGGACACCCATGCTCCCCGTGGGTCCTAATCTCCAGCTCTCCCCACTGAGGCAAGAGAAATGGCAGTGCAATGTGTGTGCGCCTTTTGGAGAGACAGTAGAGATTATGTACATATCCCTTTTCCTCCTCTGCTGTGTTTTCCATATGAGTTAAACCAAACTCAGATCTAGGAGTCTGAACAGACTAGGGAGGAGTGGAGTTAAAAAGTATAATCCAGGCAGAATCCCATGTGACCACAGCCATTTAGCTTGTATTTTTAATATATAAAAGTAAAAATAAAACCAAGATGAGATATCACACTCTGCTGAGATAACGTCTATTCATATTTTTTAAATAAATTGGGTTAACAGAAAAAGTAACTGTGAAATTACCCTGCCCTCTCCACTCCGCAGGCCTTGTCCCCAAAAGTAGCCAGTTTTATCATTTCTTGTTATTTATTAAAAATATGTCAGTATGTAACGATTTCTGTATTCTTTTCTGTTTTCAAAGGATCTCACTGTATTTTCCCTCATCCACACGCTTTTTTTTGCACTTCACTTTCCCCATGTCAGCTTTACTTTGATAATCTTTTATTATGTACAGTTTTACCTTTCTTTTTAAAAATTTAAGCATTTGAACATATTCCAGCTAAAAGGAGACCCATTTAGACCACTATCAGATATATTTTTCAGGTTTTATTTGGATTTTTAACTTCACTAGTTCCAAGGTCATTGGCATGCTTTGATTGTTTCAATTAGTAAAATAAATGTAAATAGTCTCTGGCTTGCTGGGCAGGGTGGCTTATGTCTGTAATTCTAGCACTTGGGAAGCTGAGGCAGGTGAATTACTTGGGCTCAGGAGTTTGAGACCAGCCTGAACAAGAGTGAGATCCTGCCTCCACTAGACAGGCATCATGGCAGGCATCCGTAGTCCCAGCTATTTGGGAGGCAGAGGCAAGATGAGTAAGATTAAGAGTTTGAGGTTTCTGTGAGCTATGGCAACATACCACTCTACCCATGAGACTGTCTCAAAAAGAAATTTTTAAGTCAACTCAATAGAAAGCTCCTCCATCAAACTTCATCAAATGGACTCACTAATCTTGATGTTTCTCTGATTTATTTGATGGCATGACCCCTTTGTGTAAATACTGATGAAAGCAATACTGATAACTGTGTAAGCCAGTTGGCTCCTAGCTAGCGAGAAAGGAATTCACGAAAGTGTCTAGGAACAGGGATTTTGAGACAGAAAATGCTCCATCTACCTCACTTACAGCTTTCATAATCAGACCTGGCACTCATGTGGCCTCAAATCTCCCACCAAGAAGCATGAAGCACCGTGGCTAGTGGCTCTGCCTGGGATGGCTGGCCACCTGGGCTCGTTTCCAGCTGACATGAGACACCTGTGTGATCATGGGGAAGTTATTTAGCCTCCACAGACCTCAGCGTCCACATCTCTAATGTGGGGGATCACATGGTTTAGGATCAAATGATGTATTTTCAATATATCAAAAATATTTCTCCATATTTTCAATAAAGAGACTGGCATGGGGGTACCTGGCATGCATTTGTACTCGTTTTAGGGCCCGGAAGTGGATATAGTCCCCCCCCATTCAAAGAACTAAGTGCTAGAAGAAACAGCCTGTGACTGGTCTGTGACATAGGACACACTTAGTACTGTCCATGGGGCACATCAATGGAGTAACATTCCTAATCTCGACCCCTGCCCCTCTTTTGTTCCTCTCTTTTATGCTGCCTACAGGGAGAGGCTTCGGTCTTCCAGAACAAATCATGACCTTAAGGGTAAGTCTATCACATTCTGGGTTCAGGACTGGAAAGCGTTAACTCCAGTTACGGGCCACACTCTTGTGTCAACACTAACCACTATAATATATTTTGGTCTTACACCTTACTTCTTGGTCTCATTTCTCAATTGCCTTAACATGTGGTTGGTGAAAAGTGTATTATTTACTGAATCTCTTGTTTATCTCATAAATATTCCATTGTTCCCTTTGGCACTGTTTTTTGGCCCTATGGGATTCCAAACAGCTGTCTGGTGACTCAGCTTGAGTCACTGCCCCAGTCTTAACTTTCACAGAAGACATTTACAGTGCACAAAACATGACCCAAGAGCCAAGCATTGCCAATTCCAAGCTTCCCACACTGGATTTAGAAGCCCAAGACCATGCAAGGGTTCATGGCTATCCTATAATTGGAAAGCGATATTTCCAATTGCCAATATTTTTTGGAAAAGTGGCTGTGAGGACCCCTTGTTGCTTTTTGTCCAATTCATCGTTCTAAACTCAAGGAGGCAAAATTGTATCACATGGAAGAACAGCTGGGTCATCCTCTGAGATTGTAGATATCACTGTCTGGGCAAAAGCCCTGAGATAGCTTTGGGTTTATATTATCATCTTCACACAAGGTTTTAATGTCATTTCACAAACATTTATTGGGCCCAGAAAGATACAGAAGTGGAAGACTTTCTCAAAGAATGCTTAGTCTAAAACAGGAGAAATGCCTAAGTAAAGAATTATAATGGAATCCCCCAGACACATCATAATCAATTTCACTAAAGTTAATATGAAGGAGAAAATTCTAAAAGCTGCCAGATGAAAGAAAACCATTACCTACAAGGGGAAGAATATCAGAATAACTGCAGATCTCTCTGCTGAAACCTTTCAAGCTAGAAGAGCATGGTCATCGACTTTCAATCTCCTAAAACAAAATAATTTTCAACCCA
>CAUYPK010046679.1:0-14295 GCA_963574355.1 Loris lydekkerianus
GCCGAAAAGAATAAAAAAAATTAAAAGTAGAAAAAAATGAACAGCATCAGTGTATAGAGTACAAAATTCTCCATCAATCAGTATATACCACGACACAGTAGAATAAATATTTATTGAGATATGGAGCTACAAAAACACATGACATTAAAACGGACAAAACTTTTGAAACAACCTAGTATTACTATATCTGCCTAAAATGTTTCAGTTGTTTCCTATTGACCGTAGAATACAGTTCGTATTTTCTAATTTAGGATAAAACTACTTTTTATAGTCAGCTGGCCTATCTCCAGACTCCTGTGACAGTCTCCTGCCATATGTCTTATGTTCTGGTACAAGGATGTCCAGTTTTCCAACCTCATTGTGCTTTTTATGCCGTGGTACAGATAGTTCCTTTTCCTTGGAGGCGCCCACCTTTATATTGAATGGAGTATTTCAGTTGGAGCACTGGCTCTTCCTGCTGTCTTCCCACTATCTGTCCATCTTCATGTTTTCCTTTAGGTCACAACACTTACCCTCGTCTGCTTTCCTCTTTTATTGTTAAGTTGCTTGTCTGACTCCCAGATTGTAAATTCTCTGAAGGCAGGGCTTCTGACTTACTCAGCATTTATATACAATTTTCTAGTGCCTTCCATGATGCCTAACATATGGTACGCACAATTTTTAATACTGTCAAGAGGATAATGGCACATGGGAGTTAAATAATTTTTATAAATGCCTGCCTGAACAGAGTTTGTTTTCTTCTTTCCTCTTGGTTAATTTTAGAAATTCATGAGAATTTCTATATATTTATCATATTTAATATTTATGTTACATATTTATGGATAATTGTCATGGTATTTATGCTTTTTATTCTTTATGTACATACATGTATGTACATAGCATGAATGA
Source organism: Loris lydekkerianus (assembly GCA_963574355.1). Classification (NCBI taxonomy): domain Eukaryota; kingdom Metazoa; phylum Chordata; class Mammalia; order Primates; family Lorisidae; genus Loris; species Loris lydekkerianus. The sequence goes on from CAUYPK010046679.1 coordinate 889, forward strand.
ATACTAAGAGTAGATAAGAAGCCCTGTGTGTAGTATACTTTTGAGAATTATTGAAAGGAAGGTAGTGTTTGTGAATATCTGAAGCTTGGGGCTCTAATGTTTTTTGAATATGCCTTCTAAGGTTCCTCACCAGTACTTACTAGAGTAGATTAGGCCTGGCTTAAATAATATGTAAAGGTGAAGAAGTTGCCAGATTAATTTGGGGGTGTTCAGGTGACTTTTTTCCATTTGTCCCTTTTATTGAGTGAGAGTCTAGGGAGCCTGAATTAGGCATCTAAGGAGCATAGTCAGAGTGTTGGATTTAAACACTCTGACTATGGACTCTGGGGTCCTTTAGAGCTTTGGCATTAGATACCTGCCCTTAGCCAGTAAAGAGAAATCTACAGATTAACACGGAAATGGGAAGCTTTATCCTTCTGTATTTCATATATATTAAAATATTTGTGAGAGTTTGTAGTATGTACATTTAATGTGGCAACAAGGATGAGATAATACTGCTTTGAGAAGTAATTTTTTATTTTGTTGGCTTCTAAATGTGTGAATTTATGACCTTAATGCTGCATTAATGGCTTCTTTCCATTTCATATAATGTGAGATAATGATCATTTGCTTATTATATGGCTCATCTTTATGGGAGTAATTCCCATGTGCCAAATGATATTCATGTGTGTGCTTGAAGAAAAGAAGCCAGATTGTTGTTAATACAGTTTTGAAACTACATGTTGTAGAGTCTGCAAACTGAAATAGGAGCTATTTGTTTCTACTTTGATATTTTTCACTTATTGTTTTATAAAATATATGCCATTTAAGAATGTTTTAAATGTGGATTGCAACTTGTTTTGGCTCTGTTTGCCTGACTATAAATAGTAATTCAATTCAGTCTTGTCTTTCTATCTTGAATATGACTTAAAAATACCGCATGGAATTAGACCTTTATAGAGCTATACTATGTATATCAAGAGATTTTCCTCATATTTTAAATTTTCAAATACCATAATCTAGAGTTTCCTAATTGTAAGCAGTTTTTGAGACACTCAGACCTTGAAATGAGACATTTTATTTCAGGACTATGATTTGGGATCCTCAGATTATGTGATAACTATTTTCCCGCTTTTGTTTTTTAGAAAAAATAATTTTTCCTTGCTGAAAAACTGTTAAAAATACACATTCTTAGTAGAAACTTTAGAGACTAAGAATGAACAAAGTGTAGAAAATAAAAATGAGTACATCAAGAGATAAGTGCTATACTCCTTTGAGCCACAGGTGCCGCTCTCTCCTTGCTGTTTTTCTAAAAAAAATTTTTCCATCTCTCTTTCCTTTTTCTGCCTTATTTTAGTTTAATTGAACATTTTTATTATTGCATTTTATCTCCACTGTAGGCTTGTCGGCTGTACCTATTTCTTTTATATTTTAGTATCTGCCCTAGGGTTTATACTGTGAATTTTAAAATTATTTTGTTGCACAGTATACATCTGTTCCCTCCTACTCTTTTGCATTATTATTTTTTTGCATAAGTTAAACCATAAATTAATACCATATATATTTTTTATATTAAACTTTTTTTTTATTAAATCATAGCTGTATACATTAGTGCAATCAAGGGGTACAATGTGCTGGTTTCATATACAATCTGAAATATTCTCATCAAACTGTTTAATATAGCCTTCATGGCATTTTCTTAGTTATTGTATGAAGACATTTGTATTCTGCATTTAGTATGTTTTACCTGTACCCATTTTAAGTGGGTTTTGAACATTTCTCAACTATTTAAGAAATTGAGAAGAAAAATCTTTTGTATTTGCCTCTATTTTCCATTTTACTCTTTTGTGTCTATAAAACAGTGTTTTTCTTCAGTTTGAAGAACTTATTTAACATTTTTTGTAACATAGGGCTCTTGATAAATTCTCTCAGTGTTTGTTTCAAATTGTCTTGTCTTGCCTTTGTTCTCATAAAACGTTTTCTCTGGATATAGAATTCTAGGTTGACCTTTTCTTTCCTTGATTAGCTCTGTAAAGATGCCTATGATTGTTTTGTTTTCAATAAGAAATTAGCAGCTATTACAGTTATTGTTGTTTTTCTGTATGTAATATGTCCTTTTCTCCTCTGGCTACTTTTAAGATTTTCTTTTTATTATTTGTTTTCAGAAATTTAGATTATTATGTGCCTTTGTGGCTTTTTTTTTTTCTTTCTTCAGTTTATCCTGCTTTAAGTTCATTGAGCCTCTTAGATAAGCGGATTTGTAGATTTCATAAGATTTGCAAAGTTAATGGCCATTATTTAAAATTCAAGTAATTTTTTTTTTTTTCACTGAATCTTTTTCTTCTTTTTTCTAGTACACTAAGTTTATGTATTGTGGACTAGTTGTGAATTTTCCATTTTTCAGCCTTTTTCCCCTCTATGTTTTAATTCTTTAGTTTGGGTGGTTTCTGTGGCTCTGTCTTAAAGGCATAAGGTTTTTTTTTGGTTGTTTTTCTTCTACAGCAAGGGTCCTCAAACTGCGGCCCACGGGCCACATGAGGCGGTGTGATTGTATTTGTTCCCGTTTTGTTTTTTTACTTCAAAATAAGATATGTGCAGTGTGCGTAGGAATTTTTCATGGTTTTTTTTTTTTTTTTAAACTATAGTCTGACCCTCCAACGGTCTGAGGGACAGTGAATTGGCCCCCTGTTTAAAAAGTTTGAGGATGCCTGTTCTACAGTGTTTAATTTGCTTCTATCAAATGACTTTTTTATTTCAAATATTTTTTCATTTTAAATTTATTTGATAATTTTGCAGTTTCTGTCAGGTTCTGTTGACATTCACTATTTACATATGTTCCTGGTTGCTTTTAAATTCTTGAATATATTTTAAGAGCTATTTAGAAGTCCTTGTCTGTTTATTTCTTAATCTGTGTCACTGCTGTATGTTTTTATTGAAAAACTTTTAGCATGGTTGGGGGGGTCATATCTTTTTGCTTCGCATATTTAGGAGTTTTAGTTTGTATCTGCAATATTGTGGATGCTATGTCATTGAGTATCTGATATTTGTTATGTTCCTTAATGGAGTATTGAGTTTTGATTTTGGGAGTAATTTCTTTGTGGATCAGCTTAATTTTTTTAAAGTTTACTTTTAAGCGTGGTAAGATATAGTGTAGCCTTTTACTTTAGAGTTAAATAAGTTCTGCTTTTAAAGTGAAGCCTTTCTGTGATCTCTTATGAATGCTTAAGAGTGTTTAGTGAAATCTCTCTACTATGACTGGGTGGAATCACATATTTCCAAATCCTCTCCAAGCTCTGGTCATTCTTTCTTTGGCTTCATAGAGCCTCTGATTTTCTTTCTTAATTTTCATTCCTCATAGGATTATATGTTAATAATTTGGTGTCAGATCTTCCATGCTTGCATGAAACTGTCTACAAGTATCTATAGATTGGCTGTTTCTTTTCTTAACAAAACAAGATCATGTTATATAATTGGTTCTCCAGCTTGCTCCTATACTTATGTATTGATGACTTATTGCCTGTGAGGTACTGATGGATGAATTTCAATCTTTTTAATATAGTGTGTCCATAACGATTTTAAATTGCACACAAACTTTGTGCACCCAGTTGAATAGGCACAGCATTTCATTACAAGAGTGTGAACCACATTGTTATTTGTCCGTTTCCCTCAATGTAGAAAGTTAGGTTCTTCACACTGGCTTGTTTTTTTCCTTCTTTTTCTTACCCATCTTTGTCTCCCTCCTCCTCTAACAGTGCTGGAAAAGACAGTGTTTAACATGGATAAAGTTTGATTGAAGCCTTTTTCTAATTTATTGTCAATGCCTATATTAACTATCTTTTAAATATTCATCATAATCACAGGCAAATGGAAAAAAAGTGTCTCATTTTCAATTTTAGTTATTAGGTAGAGTATATGTTAATTGCTATTTTTATTTTTATTTTTTTATTTATTAAATCATAGCTGTGTACAGTAATGCAATCATGAGGTACAATGTGCTGGTTTTATATACAGTTTGAAATATTTTCATCGAACTGGTTAACATAACCCTCATGGCATTTTCTTAGTTATTGTGTTCAGATATTTATATTCTACATTTAGTAAGTTTCACCTGTACCCTTCTAAGTTTATTTTTGTTTTGTGACTTGTTAGATCGTATCCTTTTGCCTGTGCTGTTTATAGATTACTTGGTTTTTTTTTATTGCTTTGTAGTACCTTCATATAGCACGAATATTAACCCTTTGTCATATATGTTGCAAATATTTTCTCAATTGATTTAAGTTTGTTATGGTGTCTTTTTTCACAGAGAATTTTCTTTTCTTCTTTTTTTGGTAATTGTCACTTTTTTCCTTTATAGATTTGGTTTATTATCATGCTTAGATTTTTCTTATTGTAGAATTGTAACATCCTTTTCATTGGTTCTTCTAGCAACACCATTATTTCAAATATTTAGGTCACAGATGTTTAGTTTCTCTGTGTGCCTGTCTGTCATCACTAGTTTGTTCTTCCTTACTGTGTCTTGACTCGGAAATAAAAGATATATGTATGTGAGAGATAGTTCATTGAATTCTTCATTTTGCAAATGAGAAAACTAAAGTCTTAGTGATCTCTTGAAGGTCATACCCAGCCATCTTCTGGCAGCACCAAGACTAGAACCCAATACTTCTTATTTTTATTCCTTGCCAATTTCCATTTCTAATTTATAAATGGGCAGTGGATTAATGTTTACTCCTGTAGCATTTAGGTGCCAGTATGTACCACCAGAGTACTAGGCACTGGTGATAAAAGTTATGAACCAAATAGACACATCTCCTGACATTTTTAGTATGCAGACCAACAAATATGGCAGACAAGAAAAAGTACACAAACTCATGTATAATTATTATTCAGGATAAGAATTGTGAAGGAAATGGCAATAGTGGGGCTTAGAGCCTATGTTGACAGGGTAGTCTTAGAATTTAAAGTGAGATGTGAAAGATGAAAAGAAGCAGGGGTGGGGAACCGGAGGCCTTCTGATTTTAAGGTTGTTCCTTTTTAAGCATCAAAGGAAGAAAAGCTTCATCTTTCTCTGCTGCACCCCTTTCCATAAAGGTATTTGTTCTGTGTAATTTATATTCCATCAAAAGGCCACATGTGGGCGTAGGGCTGCAGGTTCTCCACCCCTGGCTCAGGGAGAGAGTGTTCTAGCCAGAGAATACAGCCTGGACAGAAGCTCTGAGGGGAAAAGAGCTTGGCAACTGTTTAGGTTTCAGGGGCTGCAGCTGATGGAAATGTGAGAGGGCATAAGCACCTTCACTGTGAATGTGTCAGTTGTCAAGTTGCTAGTTAACATTTACCATCCATGTTTTTGCCTATTTTTCAGACAACTCCTTTGACACTTGGTTTGTAAAAATCTGTACTGTTCATTCCTTTCCAAAACCACATAAGCAGGTGGAAAAATCCAGTGATTTTTTTAAGTCTTTATTTTCACATTGTTATGTGAAATCTTGTCTTATAATGGAAACATATCTTTATCTGGGTCAAAACACATGCGGAGTTTTCTGGAGTTACTGCTCATAGCTAGAAGTATTAGTAAAAACAAATCCCCTTCAGATGGAATGTAGTTCATAGATCTATTTATCCTTTCAAAATGAAGTAAGAGAAAATAAATCTGTTATTGCAGATAATAAAAATGGAAAAATGTTTGCAGTGTTTCTTAGCCCATGAATATTTTTCAGGGCAAAATTGTTCTCTTGCTGGTTTTTTATGTAGCATCTGTGTGTATGCCTATTGTATACTCTTTTTTTTTTTTAGCTTGCTCATTCGTTTGAAGTACTTTTTTTTGTTGTTGTTCATTTTCTTTTTTTAGATGTTCTTCCTCTGGCTATGCTCTGTCCCCTTGCCTTCCCAGTAGCTGGATTACATGACGCCCACCACAATGTCTGGCTTTTTTTTTTTTTTTTTTTCAAATTTTATTTTATTTTGTTTGTTTTTTGTTGCATTTTGGCCGGGGTTGGGTTTGAACCCACCAACTTCAGTATATGGGACCAGCGCCCTACTCACTGAGCCACAGGCGCTGCCCTATCTGGCTGTTTTTGATGTTGTTACTAAAGACAGGGTCTTACTCTGGCTCATTGCTGTTGATACTGGTCTCGAACCTCTGAGCTCAGGCAATCCACCCGCCTCAGCCTCCCACAGTGCTGGGACTACAGGCGTGAGCCACCATGCCTGGCCTATTGTATACTCTTGTGCTATCATTTTGTGCCTTGTGTAAGTTTGAGGTGGTGGGCTGTCTAAAGACAGGGAGCTTATTTCTTATAAATAAATAGATAATTGACATGAAGAAACTTATTCATGGCTGGTGTATTCTCCCTATATCCCCCAGAATATGTATTTCAGAAAAAGAAGGAAACCTGAATTCTGCATAGTTACTAGGTCAAGAGATAAGTTCAATTATATAATTCACATTTAATTATTTGGTAGTCCTTGAGGGATGCTAAACCCTTATCATTACTTTGCACTGTTAATACAGTATTTTTCTGAGAGACTTAGGCTTCACGCATTAGTGAAACATTAATCATTTTGTGTTCCAGGTCCTCAGATGGCAATGTTGAACAAGATACTGTCTCTGATTTCAAGGAGCTTAGAGACTTGTGGGGCAAATAGCTATCTATGTAAACAGCATAACGTGATGTGATAAATACTATGAAAGACGTATGGACAGCATATTTGGAGGCACACAGAGAACAGTTAGTTTTGAAGATTGTCTTGCGAGGAGGAGGTGACAATATGTGAGGCCTGGAAGGATGAACAGTGAGACTGGAGTAAACAATGCTCAGAGCAGCAGTGTGCATGAACAGCAGATCTGCTCATTTGCTGCGTGGTTCTGGTGTGGCTGCATCATTAGGCATGTGATAGAGCAAGTGGTGGGAGGCAGAACTGGAAAGCTGTAATGGTCCTTTTTATGAAGGGCCTTTCATGTATATTTACAAGTTTGGACTTGATTCTGCTGGAAATGGAGAATTATCAGGGACTTTAAAGCAGCAGAAGGATGTGTTCTGTTCTTTCCATTTTAGGAAGGCATGCTGAGATAATATGGAGGAAGGAATAGAAAGGAAGAGATGAAGATGGGAAGACCAGTTAGGAGTCTAAGCAAGATACGGTGAAACCTGAGCTGGGATTGTAGTAGCAGAGCGTGGAGCAAAGGCCATCAGTTTCTGCAACTTTTTTGAGGCAGTTCTAAGGCTCTGAGAGGCCGTGTGTTGTAATGAAACCTGCCTTGTATGGGAAGGCAGGATGCCGAGGTTCCGGCTTTTGTTCTGTTCCTGGTGTCATCTTGAGCCCCTTAATCACTTCCAATTCTTGTTGGCAAAGGGAGAGCGCTGGTCCTTCTGCGTATCTCTTCAGTTCTGGCATCTAACAAAGGGAAACTGAAGTAAACAAAACAATAAAAACCTTAAACAAAATTGACAAAGTTTAGAGTTTCACATCCTCTTTTTCTTCTTTTGCAGTTGATAGACTTTCTTTCTATTGTTATATTGAAAAATTTCGAACACAAATAAATCCAGGTGTTGGATTATTAGGATTATTCAGGTTTTGATTATTAAAATCTTTTAATTGTGCGATTGACTAACAGCAGTACTTGACTTACCTGCCCACTATGTGCATTTATTTAAGTATTCATATATTTTTTACTCTTGTTCCTTTCTACTACTGTGTCAGCATAGTCCCACTTCATATATTCTTGGAATTTGTATTTAATATTTTTAAAAGATTTCAATTGAAGTTTTCTTTTTTTTTTTTTGCTTTTAGGAGGGATAAACTTATTTCATTAGAATTATTTTCTGCCTATTCTGTATGCTTTTGATCTCTCTCAATTTCCTAAAGTATTTTGGGATGTGTCATTCCTGAGTCTTTACCAGACCAGCTTGATATTTGTCAGACCACAAGTGTCAGTAGACTTTGCTTTTAAAATAAATAGGGCATAGTTTGGAATGGTTTATATTTCCCACTCTTCATTGAAGTGGGTTTCTGGGAACTGTTTTCTACTGAATGAAGCATTAGAGACCTTAGGAGATGATATAATACAGTTGATACTTACTTTTGTTGCAGTTATTAAAAGTATTAGCTTTTTAAATAATATGTTGTTAAAAGCACTGCTTTTCTTTTCATTCTAGTTCCAAAAGATCCAAAACCCCAGTGGAGACGGGTAGCGTGGAGTTATGATTGCACCTTGCTGGCCTATGCAGAAAGCACAGGAACTGTAAGGTTGTTTGATCTCATGGGGAGTGAACTCTTTGTCATTTCCCCGGTATGTATATGCCTTACACTGATACCACCTGTTTTTTCAATGCCTTTCAGATACACGTACTTGAATGAATGAATGCGAAGATAGGCTTAATAGAGGTATAAGTCACAATAATAAGCTATGCACTTAATATGCTCAGAATCTAGTTAGAGGTCTTTATTATATGCATATTTATTCTTCGTATTTTGTAATTCAGTATCTGGATGTAAACCACCTGAGATACAGACAGTTGTTAGAAAATTCTAGTGAGGAAAGGAAGTCATTTGGCTATTGCAACAGGAAGAACTTTAAGAGGAGTTAGAATTTGTTAACCCAAGGAGGATAGAAGTTGAAAAGGAGACTCTAGACAAAAATTAATGGTAGTAATACCTTGTGTTTCTGTAGTGCTTTGTACTTTATTAATGACTTCAATATATGTTCTCATTTTATATTCATGACATACCTTTGAGAAGGTTGAGCAGGTATTGTCCTCATTTTAGATTTAGAAAACTGAGATTGAGTGGGAGAAAAATGACTTTTCCCGTGGTAGTTCAGTTAGTAAGTGTCTAGGAATCCAGTGCTTTTTTGTTTGTATCTTCCTTCTCCAAATGAATGGGATCTAGAGGCATGTACCACAGTTGTTTTAAATCTGGCTGCATCTTAGAATCACGTGGAGAGCTTCATAAAGAAAAGAAACAAAACAAATTATTAGATTGCCCAGACTCTACTGACAGAGGTTCTGATTTAATCTGAATGGGGTCTGGGTATTGAAATCATTTATAAGCTTTTCACCTTATTTTAATTAGAAACTACATCAGGAACTGATGAACCAGATAATGATTTTTGTTTATAAGTAATGAGAGGAAAAACTCAAAAAAGTGTGTTGTGCTCATATTATGGAAGTTTTAGGGAACCAAACTAAGTAATTTGGATTACTAGTTTCTAGACTAGTGCTGTGTAATGGAAGTATAATATGAACTATACATGTGATGAAGTGTAATTTTAAATTTTCTAGTAATAGCAATAAGAAACAGGTGAAATTTATTTAATACTATATTTTATTTCATCCAGTATATCCAAGACATTATCATTTTAACATATAATCATTATGAAGTATTATTAATGACATTTTTTTGTATTCTTTTGGTCTCAAGTCTTTGAAATTTGATGTGCATTTTTATATTTATGGCACTTCTCAATTCTGACAAGCCACATTCATTGTGTAACACTAGAGAGAGTGGTAGGGAGGAAAAGACTTTTCCTCTACCACAGGGGTGTCCAGCCTTTTTTCTTTTCTGCTGCATATTGGAAAAATAAGAGTTGTCTTGGGCCATACATTAAATACACAAACACTAACCAACAGTGATGAGCAAAATAAAAGTTTTCTGCATACCTTTTTATGATATCTGATAATACAGGTAAGCAAGATAGTCTTCAAATAATGGATGGCCTTCATATGGCCTGAGGGCCGCATGGTACCCCTGCTTACTCTCTTAAATTTAGTAGTTAAGGGCCTGCAAATTAAACTGACAAAAGACAGATTCACAGGAGAAAAGGCATATAATTTTTATCAATGTTAATGTTTTGATGAGTATTGGGAGCGTCACAGAAAAGTGAAAACTCAAGCAGTTAGACTCAGGGGCTTATGTACTTTTTTAATAAGGGGCCATTGTGGAGAAGTGACTAGAAAAAGGAAAGGGTGGAACACTTAGAGATCTAAAAATAGATCTGCCATTCAATCCTATAATTCCTCTACTAGGTATATATCCAGAAGACCAAAACACCATCATATCATAACAAAGATATTTGTACCAGAATGTTTATTGCAGCCCAATTCACAATTGCTAAGTCAAGATTCAGCCTTTTAAATGTGTATTTTGATGAGTGTTAATAACTATATACATGTACAGTTATACAACCACAGTCAAGAGACAGGCCATTCTATCATTCCAAAAAGTTTCTTTGTGCCTCTATAGTCATTTCTCTCCTACCCAAAGTTTCTGGCAACAACTGATCTGTTTTCCATCCCTGTAGTTTTGCTTTTTCCAAAATTTCATATAAATTAAATCATACTACATATAGGCTTTTATGTCTTTTTCCTAGACTTCTTTTAAAATTCATCACATATTTGTGTAATTGTCACATAGATCAAAATATAGACCTTTCCTAGCACCCTAAAATGTTCCCTTATGTCTTTTTTCAGTCACTTCCCATCCCTCATTCCTTACTATTCTGTCTTCTACCAATTGATGAATTTTCCTGTTTTTGTATTTCATATAAAGGAAATCATATAGTAGGTACTGTATGCCTCGTTTTTTTGCTAAATATAATATTTGTAAGTAATTTATGTTGCAGCTAGTAATAATAGTTTGTTGTTTGAAAAAAATTACTATGTAATACTCCCTTGTATGAATATACGGTGTTACATTTATCTCTTCTACTATGATGTCATTTTTTTTTTTTCTAATTTTTGGCTATTTTGAATAATTTTTTTTTTTTTAAAGCAGCATCTTGTTATGTTGTCCAGTTTGGCCTTGAACTCCTGGGCTCAAGCCATCCTTCCACCTCAACCTCCTGAGTAGCTGGGACTATAGGTGTATACCAGCGTGCCTGGCTTTGATGAGAATATGCATCCATATCTCTTGCTATATTCCTAAAAATAGAATTGTTGGATCACAGGCTAGGCATGTATTTATCTTTCATAGATGCTGCCAAATAGTTTTCTAAAGTTGTTATATCAATTTATACTCTCACTGTTCATGTATGAGAGTTCTAATTATTCAACATCCTTGCCAGTCTTATTAATTTTAGCCTTTTTGGAAATTTCAGTTTTAGAGTGAAATTGTATGTACAGCATCAATAGTGTCATTCAGAAGTGTGGAGAATCAGGGGTGATCATTCAGGTTCTTTATGATTCTGGGCAAAGACTTAACAAAGCAACCAATATGGAGAAACAGGTGGAGCCACTTTATGTTGCCAAAACCCTGAGCTCTTTTTATTTACCATTGCACCATAATGGTGGTGGTGGGAAGCCCTCCCTTACTAATTCAATAACCCCTGTCCTTTTCTTTAATATTTATTTAATCTCAGTTCCTCTGGAAGAAAATATAAGGGGATTTACTTAGTGAAAACTTCCCTGTTCAGGTTTATTGAAAAAAATAGGTGAGCTTATTTCTCCTTCATTTGATGGCTTTTTGAAGCTTGTATCAAACCTCTTCTATCATCAGGGTAATAATCAAGAATAGCAAAGTGGGTCCACATGTATGTGTACAGCAAAAATATGTGGACGTCAGTCCTTCCTCAGCTACACTCAAACCCCCCTCAAGGGGAGGTGGCAGCAGGAGGTGGCTGATAATTGAGCTGGGAAGAGATGGCTACGTGGAAACGCCCTTGGGAAGTGGCAGGAGTCCAATGTGAGTAGGACATTTTCGTTCTAAAGAATAGAATCGAAGGGGGTGGACACAAGATGGCTGACTGAAACCAGCTTTCCACAGAGGCTCCCGTCCAGAAGGAGAGTTAAAGGACAAAAATTTAGCAAGAAACCTGGTGGATTTGAGCCGCACCAAGAGAGAAGGCTGAAGAACACACACCAACCCCGCTGAGGCGAGCTGCAACCACAAGGATATAAACAAAAGGTACAAAATCCATCACCAAGTGAACGGGAGTCCCCCTCCCTCATGAGAACGGCTCAGAGTGCCCCACAAACAAACGGGCAGAGTTCAAAGGTCCTCCCACTACACTCCAAAGGAAAGACCCTCTAAAAACTGGACCTGCCTTCCCTACGAGGGTGCCTTGGCATTCTACTGCCAGGCATAAAACTGTATAAAACTGTATACACTCTCTACCTGCAACTCTGAGCTCCCAGCACTCCCCTCCACTCTTACTCTGAAGTCTGGAGGCCTGTCCCCTAGGAGTTCAGATTCTTGGGTGATTTCTCAAGGGGTGTGGACAATGCCTAAACCGCAGCTGGTCAGCATTGACTCTGGGGCACGGGAGCGAGGAGAGGACAGTCGGCTGAGGGGGAACCACACCGAGCAGCAGCAGTTCTCTGAGGCACGTCTTTTAGCAGCAAGCAGCCAGGCATAAAACCATATAAAACTGTATATGTTCTCCACCTGCAACCCTGAGCTCCCAGCACTCCCCTCCACTCTCACTCTGAGGTCTGGAGGCCTGTCCTACAGGAGTTCAGACTCTTGGGTGATTTCTTGAGGAGTGTGGACAGCGCCTAAGCTGCAGCTGGTCAGCGCTGACTCTGGGGCATGGGAGCGAGGAGAGGATGGTCGGCTGAGAGAGAACCACACCAGAGCAGCAGTTCCTGGTGGCACAATCCAGCAGCTGTCTTTTAGCAGCAATATTGCTCACACTCAGATATTCTGAAGCCACACACCCCCCTGTCTCCCTGGGCAACCAGGGGAGGCCGGCAACAACCCGTGAGTAAAGGATTTGCCTGAGGCCGTACCGACTCACAGACCCAGGAAGCTCCCAGGGCAGGGCTAACCCAGAGGACTGCTTTACTGAGCCTAAGATGCACCTGGCCCTCAGGGGATCATCAGCCTATAGACAAAGTAAGGCAGCAGGATAGAATTGACAGCTGAGACTTCAACCCAGAGTAATTGTTTCACTAGGGTCACACAAAAACCAGCTGAAAACAAGACAGAACCAATTAGCCCCACCACACCAAACAGAGCCCCATTTTCTGAGCCCACAGCACTGTATGGGTCCTCGACAAAGCTCCAGGGGAAAAGTCAAAGGGACTAAAACAATCATGGGGTGGAATCAGCGGAAAAACTCTCGTAACATGAATAACCAGAATATATCAACCCCTCCCAAGGAAAGATATGGCAGATGTAATTGAAGATCCCATTCATAAACAATTGGCTGAGATGTCAGAAATCGAATTCAGAATTTGGATTGCAAACAAGATTAATAAGGTGGAGGAAAATTTGGAATTAAAACATCAAGCATTCAAAAGTCGGAATTAGGAATTCGAGGAGAAATTCAAAAGTTGTTTCAAGAATTTCATGAATTTAATCACAAAACCACCAAAGACTTAGACACACTGAAGCAAGAATTGCAGCCCTCAAAGATCTGAAAAATACAGTAGAATCCCTCAGTAACAGAGTGGAGCAAGCAGAAGAAAGGATTTCTGACATTGAAGACAAAGC
>CAUYPK010046680.1:0-16510 GCA_963574355.1 Loris lydekkerianus
CCCTTGCTGGCTCCCTGTATCCTCAAAGGGATGATCATAGGCAGATCCCACCGGCCAGAGATGTCTGGAGTCTTGTCTCCCCAGATTCGCCAAGCCCAGTTACAGGGAAGCTGTTACTCAGCCGCCATCTTTAATCCACTCAAGTATTACCATTTTTATATTGTTTTTAGTATTGAAGTAAAAACTTAGTATTTTAGAAATTATCTATGTTAAGTTGTTTTCATGTGTTTGGGCATCTCTGACAAGGTCATGTCCTATGGGAGGCAGTAAGAAAAATATCCTAGACCATGTGAGACTGAAAGTCGTAATGTTAAAAGTTACTGATGAATGATACATTTACTAATAGCTGTTAAGTCCTAGTTTCCTTGCAACTCTTTACTGCAAGCCCCCAGCTGACTGCAGCCTGGCCCGATCCTCCCCTGACAAATAGCCAGTAGGGTCTGAAGACTGTCCTCTCTGGACTACGGCCTGAAGACAGGCTATGGTGGCATAGGATCTGTAGGCCTGGCCGTGCAGCATAGTCCTCCCTGCTGTGCCTCTCACTGGCACTCTGGGACAGCCTGTTTCTCTCATAAACAGGTGTACTGGGCAATCCTGTTTTTATGACCGAGCACCATTTGCAGTTTTCATTGTCCACCAGATGCACATATTTATAAGCAGGACTTTCTGCATGCTCAAAGTGTTCCATGGTGTCTGCTTATGACTCTGCAGCCACAGCCCCTCATCGGCTACCCAGAAAAACACGCTCCCACCACTGCACAAACACACACCCCTGCTTGTCCTCTCCAAGCCTGTCTGGGTCCAGCTTTCTATTTCTGTGCACCCACCCAGGCCTCTACTTGTGCTCACACATGCACCCCTCTGCTTTGAAGGCTGACACACCCTAACTGTGTTGACTGCTGTTGACTTTGGCACTGGTGGACCTTGAATAAATCACTTAGCCCCTCTTCTGTTCCTTTATCAGAAACTGACAGGGCTGATACTTTCTCTTTCACTCTAATCCATCCCCATATCTTTTCTGACTAATAACATTGACAATAATAGTAACAGCTAACACTTGAATAGCACCTGCTATGTGCCAGGGATGGTGCTAGCTCTTTGCATGCATTAGGTCTTCTGACTCCTAACTAATCTATGTAAGATGGACACGATTACTCTACCTGCACTGTGTCTTTTTTTTTTTCTTTTTTATTAAATCATAGCTGTGTACATCAATGCAATCCTGGGGTACAATGTGCCAGTTTTATACACAATTTGAAATATTTTCATCAAACTGGTTAACATAGCCTTCGTGGCATTTTCTTAGTTATTATGTTAAGACATTTATATTCTACACTTAGTAAATTTCACATGTATCCTTGTAAGATGCACCATAGGTTTAATCCCACCAATACATTGTGTCTTAAGAGAGACAGAGCATTAAAACAATATCCCTAAGATAGCCAAGAATACAGGCAGGACTAGAAGCTAAATCTGACCCCAGAGCTCAGCCCCATAATCACTACACTATTCTAACACAGTATCATGAGCCTAATAGTCCCTTGTTGATGCCAGAGTTCTAGGTTCAAATCATTATCCTTACCGGATCAGTTACCCAAATACTCTTAAATGATCAATTATTATCAGCTATTGTTCTTGTTCTTCCAGAGTTCTTCTGTCACTGTTTCCTTCTGGGTGCAAAAAGTTTATTTTGCCTGTAATGGACTGAGATCACCTCTTCAAAACAATTGAATAAATTTAAAACACTGCAGAAGAGGGAATTCCAAGAGAAAGAATGCCACTAAGTAAATTCTTTGGTGAAGAGTTCTTTTTTAAAACAAAATTCAATCTCCTCAAAGTGTGATTGCTTCAGAGGATTTTAAAGAATACAGAATTCAAAGAATTGATTTAACAAGAATTTGAGTTCCACTTTAAAACTCTGCATTGGTAATAGCATGTTCTATAGACATTATTCTATTGGGTAAGAAAGCATCCCTGGTTGCTAAGCAACAGACCAGAAGCAACAGAGGAGAACTCAGCAAAGAACCAAAGCTCAAGGGCTCTGAATTCCACATCCCACTTCACTTCTAGGACCTTGAACGAGTCATTTGCTACCAGTACCTTTTGTTCCTGTCTTATTAAAGGGGGACAACAAGCTCAGTCTATTTTAAGAATGCAACTTCTAAAAGCTTCCTGCCACTAAAATGTATAATTATAATGTATAATAGAAAGCTATTTGGTCATTAACATAACATTCTACCATTAATATACATGTGCAGTCCTGGCTTTCATGCATTAATTATTAAGAATTCTTCAATCAGAGTCTTCCTGAATATAAACTAAAGCAAAATGTGTGTTCCACATTAAGATTGAAAAAATATGTAAATCTCAAAGGATCCCAGGTTTGAAAGCTACAATATATATGAAGACCCAAATACTCTTGAAACCTATTTATACCTCCGAAGGGAGGCTGGCCTATGACTCCTTAAATTGCATGTTCTACTCCTGTGTAACTAATTATCACCATCATCCTTATCAACAAAAAATTGATGAAAATGTAACTAATTATTAATAGAGTGAACATCATAAACAGAAAAGCCCCTTCATTTTTCTTAAGTTATTATTTAATTAAGAAGTGACATGGAATTTAACCCGTACTCCATCTTCATTTTGATGAAGAGGAAATGTACTTATAAGCACCTTCAGAAAAAGATTCTCAGACTGTTTATCTCAAAAGAGAAGATTCTGTGGGATCACCTCTGAAGAGCAACTGAGAATAGAATATGTCAGGACTTCATTTCTTATACTTCTTTAAAATTTTGTTTTGTTCTGTTTTTCTTTTTTTTTTTAAACCAAATAAAACCATGCCAATCTGGTAAGCGTCCTTTAAAAAATTTTTATTTGGAGATTTCCCTTTACTAATTTTAAAGACGTATCTGTGAACAAACTGTTTAAATCAACAAAGTGAGGAGGAAAATGTCAATTATTATTAATAGAGCTCTCCCTTCAGTTAACCAAACAGAATGTATAATAGCCACTCAAAGCAGGTGCTCTCTCTTTAGGGGGTTAGTTGTATGTATACTGAAGGTATCAAGTTGAAAAGTGTAGTCAATATTTGTCTTAGTTTACATATCAAACTGGAAGATCAAACAAACAACTCCTGTTATAACAAATGAATCGGTCTCGATAATTTTGTTATGTTTTTTCTGATAACAAGATCAGCAGGGGCTCAGAAAATATTTACCAAGGAAGTCACACACAGAAAAGGTAACTCACTTTTCATAAGACCACAAGTATTATAAAGATGTGATGCAATCCAAATACTCCAAAGTTTAGATGTTGACAGAAAAATACAGCCACACCATCTCTGAGGACTGAGGCAGTGCCTTTGCTCACCTCTAAGTACAATGGTAGACCACCCGGAGGGAAGCCAGCTGCAAACAGGGCAGAAGTAGGTATTTCTAGACAGTAGCTCATGTTTCAGAAAAGAGGGCTGAGTTAGCCCACCAGAAATGTCCCATGTACATCCTCAATTTCACCATCACAATTACCTCCAACAGTGACTATTCAATTAATGACTTTTCACAGTAAAAATCCTTAAAAGGTTTACTTTTCAACAAACACATTCCTTTTTTCTAACTTTTTTTTTTTTTTTTTTTTTTTTTGGTTGGGTTGGTATATGGGGCCCACGCCCTACTCCTTTGAGCCACAGGCACCGCCCCTGTTTTATCCTTAAACTTTCTCTATAGCAAATAGATCGCTCAGTTTTATAGATCAGGCAAAGGTATACCCATGAGTTTCCCTAGAGACACATGTGAGATGATTTGGGACTTTGGTCCACGTTTGTATGAGCCCCAGTTGCTTTGCTTTGCCTAAATAATGCTGTTACAAACTGAATGTGTCGCCCCACCAAATTTATATTTGAATCCTAACCCCTAAAGCGATGGATGGTATTAGGAGCTGGGGCCTTTGGGAGGTGATTAGGTCATGAGGGTGGAGTTCTCGTGAGTAGAATCGGTGCTCTTATTAGAAGGGACACCAGAGCCTGCTCTTTCTCTCTTCTCTCACCTACAGTGGATACAAGAAGAAGACAGCCACCTGCAAGCCAGGAAGCAGGTCCTCGGGAGAACAGCACCTTGATCAAGACCCCAGCACCTTGGTCTTGGACCTCCAGTTTTCATAACTGTTAGAAATAAATGTTGTTTACCCAGTTTGTGGTAATTTGTTGTAGTACCTTGAATCATAAGACATCTGCTAAGGAAGAAAGATGAAGGAGGAGCTCCTTTTTCCACTCTCCCACCTGTTGTGTGCATTCTTCATTTCCTGGTGCTTCCCCACAGCACTCTCTCGTGCAGTCTCCATTCTGTCCAAAACATGTGACAGTTAAGTTCAAGAACTCATCCTAGAGAAAGTGCTACAGACCTCATTGCTGAATACCACTAAGGTCACCTTCCAGGTACTCCCCTGCCAGTGCCTAGTCCACCGTTCAAAGCAATTCTGGAACTCTTTTTTCTTGTATGGCCACCAGAGCTGTCATCCTATGAAGACTGACAATTAAGTTTGTGAACTCATCCTAGGAAACGTGCTACATATCTCATTGCTGAATATGACCACAATCACCTTCGAAGTGCTTCCTTGGGCCATCTAGTGACCATGGTGATATTCAGCAATAAACTATGCACTTTTTCTAAGATGAGTGTTTGAACTTAATTGTCCCACCTACATATTTGGCTGAGCTATAACTATTTTCCTGTGTAGTCTTAGTGCAGAATAACTGTAGGCCCACCAAAGATTGAAAAGTTTATTTTTAAAACATGGGGCAGGCAGGGTGTGTGGCTCACACCTGTAATCCTAGCACTCTGAGAGCCCCAAGATTCCTTGGGCTCAGAAGTTTTGAGACCAGACTGAGCAAAAGCAAGACCCTGTCTCTACTAAAAATAGAAAAAAACTAGCTGGGCATTGTGGTAAGTGCCTGTAGTCCCAGATACGTGGAAGACTGAGGCAAGAGAATGTCTTGAGCCCAGGAGTTTGAAGTTGCTATGAGCCATGACAACAGGGTATTCTAGCCTCAGGCAACACAGTGAGACTCTGTCTCAAATAAAATAATAAAATTAAATTAAATCAAATTAAAAATGGGGCAGAAAGAATAATGTACTCTCCAAAGAGTATCATCCCGGCATGCTCTTCCACCGCCACCATGAGCCATTATTTTCCCTTTTTTGGTAATATCATAAATGTTTAGTATGCTATGTCTAAGCTGTATTTTTATCAACTTTCGATTTATTGTGTATAATTTATATAAAATGATGATTGTTCAATTGATACACTTTTCCTTTTCTTTGCAATTTAGAGACGGGATGTCACTATGTTGACCAGGCTGGAGCGCAGTGGCCATTCACAGGTGTGATCACGCTGCACTATAGCCTCAGACTCCTGGATTCTAGTGACCCCTGAGCCTCAGCCTGCCAACTAGCTAGGATTTCAGGTGCATGACACCATGGCCATCACAATTGATAAGCTTTTTAATCTGTGTACATTTGGGGAGAATTTTGGGCCTGGTCAGGAATACATTCTAGTTTTTCCTATTAGATTAATGGAAATGTTTTTGTCATTTAATGGCTTTTTCCTTAATAGCATTGTTTACTGGAATAAATGATAGTTGCCGAGCAAGGTATAGGTCTAACTGGTCTGATTCTGATCTATACAAATGCATTCATGTACCTGGTCTGTGAAGTCCGTTCTGTCTAATTAATCTGGTACCTTCTTTGGGCCCTAAAAATGTCTGTTTTCCCTGCCTCTTTCCTTTCAGAGGGCTAATCCTGCTTCCTGGAATTGTCTCTCCTTACCAATCACCCTATGCAAATTGTGCACATGTTTCGTTACCCCCACTCAGACGCCACCAATGGCTACTGTTGTCTCTGGACTCCTGATTGTCTGACTGGCTGCACCCCGTTTTCCCATGTAAGCACATCTTGTTGAAACGTCTTTCTCCCCAATCAGCCTGCAAATTCTATTATGTTCTCTCCTTGCCACCCACCACCTTCACAGCACCTAGTAGGGAGCTGAAGAAGTTTTCTATGTTTAATAAGTAATTATTGACTTGGACTTCTGTGGAATTAATTGTTGTTTTATACTCTGTTGTACAGTAGGGGCCAGATCCACACACGTTCACATTTTTCAAAACTGCTCTGTGCTCTGTGCATGTTGGTCTAAACATGCAAAGATGTTTTTCCCTACAGAGCCTGATTAGTATAATAACAAAGCTTTGGAGACAGGCCTGAGTGTGGCACCAAGTTCCACTACTTACTAGTGGTGGGACACTGAGAGAGCTTCTTAATATCTCTAAGCCTCAGATCCTTAATTAACAAATGAATAAAATGATACTTCATTTCCTAGTTATTGTAAGATTTAAATGAATGCTACTTCTTCCCTTACCTCTTAAATTATTTCAAACATATTTATTTTATAGACATTTTCAGATTGCTCCATTATTTTTATTTTAGCAGGGAGTAAAATTTCTCACCCAAAGCTGAGCTTCATCTGTCTTTCTTAGCATTAGCTTTCTTCATGTACTTTAAACCCGGAGTTTGTGGACTCATCAGATGTAGAAGTTTCTACTGCAAATGCAATGCAATACACTTTCTGAGAGTGGCCCTCCTCAAGGAACTCCTATGCATCCAACAAGAATCGATCTTATATGAGAATCTCAAGGCTCCTGCATTAAGGTGACATTGAAGATGTCATGGATGCATTGATTGAGCCACCCATGAGGCCCTGGACCCTTTCTAAAGTAAGGCTGTGTCTGCTTCTTCCTGCCACTGAGGCACATAACTTTATGAACACTGCCCAGCAGGGAGCTCCAGCACTCCCTCCAGTTACTGTCTACAAGCCACGGATTTGGTGGAATTCTCTAGTTTCAGGTCATATGCCTGATTCATCTCCCACCCATAAAGGGGTATTTTGGCTTCAATTATCCCACAGAGTTGAACTTTTGTCTCAGACCCAGAGACCATGGCTGCTCACTGCTTTGTGTTTCTGTCTTACTTTCTGGTCTAGAGAGAGATCTTTGTCTTATTTGGGAAGGAAATGTGCCATTGATTGACTGACTGATTTAATAATATGGTATTTTTGTCTATTACTAATATGTATTTGGAGCTAGAAATAGAAAGGGACAGGCACATATAGGTTCTTAGAATCACAATGCAATCTTGACCTGGAAGGAGTCCTGTGATCTAGGCATTAGAGTGCGGATTCAAGAGATGCAGGAAGGCTGCAGGACCTCACTGGGACAAGTGTGCCCTCCAGGAGGAAGGAATATGTAAGCCAGGTGTCAAGGAAGGAAAATTAAGTTGGCACACTGTATGTGAGTATATGTGTGTGTGTCCTGCAGGTTTGGGCTAAAAAAAAAAAAGGGGGGGGGGGACAATAAGCAGAATTCAAAGCCCAAAGAGTTTAAATGACATACCCAAGGTCATTCAGTTCTGTCTCACTCTAGGCAACTAACTTTGAGCAAAACCGTGGCAAAGCCATATTAGAGAACAGACAGCTATACAGAGAGGAAGGAGGAGGACAAAGAGGAGCAGGCCCAGGAAGAAGATGGGAAGGAGGATGAGAGGGTACTCTTTACCTTTCAGTTCTGAATGGACAGCATTCATAAATAGCACATGTGCAGATTTGATTCTCAAGACCTTTTATAAAACAGCATATAATAAAAAGTAAAAATGAAATAAAGCATGGGGGAGTGCATGTGTATGTACTGGAGAGAGGAGAAGGAAAAGAAGGACCACTAGACACCGTCTACTACAGCCTCCTTATTTTACAGATGACAACACTCAAATGCAGAAGGAGTAAGTGACTTGCCTGAGGTCATGCAAAAGCAGACCCAAGACTAGCAGCCCAGGCTCCTAACATTTGTACAGTTTTCTTCTCCTCTCATCTTCAAGGAGAAGTAGACTTCATTGAGAAATGTTTCATGGAGCACATATGTTTTGAGCCAAGCAAAAAGAAGCAGCATTTACAATTTTGGTTCTTACAAATTAAAACTCCATAGGATACTATGTTGGTGGGTCTGGTGATTTGTAAAATGTAATTGAAATGTCTTTTCAACAAATTAAATCCTTTTTGTTATGAATATTCTATGTTCTGGATCATGACATAAGGAATAAAAGAAATGATGAGAGCCTTCATGGGCTAAGAATAGGATATCCCACAGTTGCTGGGGCCGTCATCAGTGGTCACAGGAAGTGACAGGTATGAGTGATGACAAATCATTAAGTCTGTTGACTTATAACTGGCTTCTTAGAGAATTAGACTCTGATATTACTAATTTGGTTGTTGACCTCTCAGACTAATCTCCTAAGGAAGTAAAATTAACTTCAAATCTGGATAGTGTTTGTATATTTTTTTCCTCAAACACAATCTTAACGCAAAGATCAAAGATGACCTTCTCAACAAAGCTCCTATTCATTGAGTAGTATTGAATTTTGACATTTTATTAAACTTTGGCTTGTTTTCTAAAGCTAAATTCAACTCGACATCTACTTTAAGAGGCATTAATAAAATAAAGGAATTTATTATCCTAGTCTACCCATGCTCCACTTCTAGAAATAGTATTGTTGACAAGATGATTTTTCCACTGAAAAGACTATGATTTTGTAATTTTTAGAGTTCTACTTTTTTTTTTTTAAAGAACAAAGTTTAGGTGTTTTAAGTTAGTAATTCCCTTTCTAAGAAACAATACTAAGAAAATAACCAGAAACTCAGATGAATATACAGATAAGTTGATCACTTAATCATCTATCATAATGAAAAATTAAAATCAGTCTAAATTTCCAATAATAATAATACAGTAATTAAATAAATTATCACATATACAAGCATTGGAATATTGAATTTGTGGTTTGAAGAATATTTAAGGATATGGAAAGTATCTCCTATAGAATGAAAACTCCATGAGAATGGAGACCAATTGGTCAATATTGCACAGTTGACTCTTGAATAACGTAAGTTTAAACTGTGTTAAGTCCACTTATACATGAATTTTTTTTCTGTAGAAATTACTGTAAGGGTGGGTGGCTCCTGTGGCTCAAAGGAGTAAGGCACCAGCCCCATATGCTAGAGGTGGTGGGTTCAAACCCAGCCCTGGCCAAAAACTGCAAAAAAAAAAAAAAAAAAAGAAATTTCTGTGAGGGTGACTTCTTATCCTGCCTCTCCTTCTACCTCCTCCATCTTCCTTCTCCTCATTCTACTCAACATGAAGATGATAAGGATGAAGACCTTGACAATGATCCACTTTCATGTAATGGTAGTAAATATATTTTCTCTTCCTTATGATTTTCTAAATAACATTTTCTTTCTGTAGTTTACTTTATTGCAAGAATACAGCATATGATACATATAATGTACAAAACATGTTTTAATCGACTATGGTATTGGCAAGGTCAACAGTAGACTATCAGTAGTAAAGTTTTTGGAGAGTCAAAAGTTCTACAAGAATTTCCTGCCATTGAGGGGGTACCCTGACCCCTGTGTTGTTCAAGGCTCAACTGTATGCTCCTTTTTTAGCATGGTGACTCAATAAATGCCTTTTGGTTGAGTGAATGAATAGATGAAAATACTAAATTAAAAAAAGAGGTATTTAAAGCTATGCATATATTTTAATTTAAACTATTTCTTCTCAAATAAAAGACTCTGAAGAGATACTGTCACCATTATTACAAACAAAAGCATTTTCTTCTTGTAGCTTTATACCATGTAAACATAATTAAAATGTGTTTGCTTTCAAAACAGAAATATGTTTCTTCGGTGCCAACGTAGATTTTTGAAACATGTGATAAAGAAGCTGAAAGTAAAACAAAAGATAGTCTTTTTTTTTTTCCTAATCAATTTTTCTCCCCTAATTCTATTATATTGAACCTTATTTTTCAAAAATCTGTTCCTTGTTGCCATAGTGATCAGCTCCCAATGTGAAATTATATCACACTGGCTCTCTTTCAAGTTTCAATAATGTGCTGTCAACACCCACTTCCCTTTCAAAATGTTCAAATCCTCTAATCACTGAGCACCTTAATAGCCTCACTTTTGGGGAGCTGAAGTGGGAGATAGGGCTTAGGAAAGGGTTCTGTATAGAAAGTGGGAGTGAGAATAAAGAAAAAGAAAGAAGTAAAATTTAAAGTAAATTATTTTACCGTAGAAAATAAGATTTGACCTTCTATGTAGAGCAACTGACTCTTCTTAGTGTATCTCAAAAATTCATTTTATAAATGATAATCTAATGGATGAATTGAGCCTTAATTTAAAATGAGAAAATTTGAGAATAAAGGGGTATAGTCTGTATTAGAATTCATAGAATATCCTTAATATAAAAAGAGTCTTTACAAAGCAATAAAAAGATCCATATTTCAGTAGGATAATAGAGGAAAGATATAGATTGTTTACAAATGAGAAAGTAAAATGGTCAATAAACAGCTAAAAAGAGGTTCAACACTGCTAGTAGTCAAAGAAATAAAAATAAAACAAGATGCAATCTTTTGCCTGCTAATTGATAAAAAATTAAAAGGATGGTAATGCTAACTTAACTAGAGGTTAGAGATATGGGCATTTTCTTTTTCTCTTTTCTTTCTTGAGACAAAGTCTCAAGCTGTTGCCCTGAGTAGAGTGCTGTGGCATCATAGCTCATACTCTTGGGTTCAAGTGATCCTCTTGTCTCAGTTTTTCTATTTTTAATAGAGATGGGGGTCTTGCTTTTGCTCAGGCTGGTCTTGAACTCTTGAGCTCCAGCAATCCACCCTCCTCAGCCTCCCAGAGTGCTAGGATTACAGGCATAAGCCACCGTGCCTGGCCAGTATTTTCATACTACAGTGGAACTTCTGTAAGTTGACCACCCAAGGAACTGTAACAGTCTATTGACTGGTCAATATACGGAGGTGGTCAACATAAGGAAGTAGACCTACTGTACTGACATTGATATGTACATGTCCGGTCTTTGAAAATTAGATCAACTTAAGGAGATGGCAGTGTAGGGAGGTGGTCAGCTATGGAGGCACAACTGTATTTGGTAAGAATGTAAACTGATACAATTCCTCTAGATATGTTTTGAACTAGGATTTCTACTTACCTAAAGGGGAAAAATATATAAAGAAATGGAGATATACAATCACAAAGATGGATATACAATATTTAAGTTTGTTTTCTACTTTCTATATAAAGTATGATTTAATCATGCGATGACCTGTTCTAAAGCCATTGAACGTGATGATTAGATCTGCATTTCTTGACATGAAGTGATCTCATGTTGACAAGGAAAAAAAGTGAAAAACCAGATGGAGCTTCAGAAGACTTCTGAAAATACCCTAGGGAAAGTAAATACGTATCAGTCTCCACAGAAACAGGTCTAGATGCTAATATACCAAAATACGGATAATGAATATTGCTGGGAGATATGCTTTCGAGTGATTTTTATTTATAAATTCTGTGTTGCATGAATGTTTGTAATTGGCAAGCTGAAATCAGAAAAACAATAGAGACATTTTCATTTTTGTTACACACCAGGTAAGTTTCTTATAGAAGAATTTAAAACGTAAGTTCCTAGACATACAAAGCTGTTAGGAATGAAGTAGAACTTGGAAACCAAATCGATCTAAAAGGAAGTGGTGGTTGTTGCATTGGGAAGGTTTATGGAAACCCCGGGCATGAATCTAGAAATCAAGTAGTTATTAAATATGACCTGGATTTAATCAACTCATTTTAGAAGAAAGGAAGCCCAGACTCACAAAAGCGCTTGCTCTGGGTCGCAGGACCGAGGAGAGGAATCCCCATGCCCCCTGACTCTGAGTCTCTAGGTTTTCCCACCAGAACATGCCACCCACATTGCGCAAACTGGCTTTTCCCTCCAGCAATTTCAGGTGGCTGTCTGTTTTGTTAAGAACGTTTTTGTTTTTTATTTATTGGATGACAAATCTTGAGCAAAAAAAGAAACATAGTATGACTCAAACAGTGAACTGAGTTTACATAGAAATTATAGGCCTGGGCTGCTGTTTGGTAAGAGTTTGGAACTAATTACAAGGTATTCCCAAAACAATACCTCTTTAGGAATCACGAGCATTTCTGAAACTGTCCTAAGGTTGATTGCTGGCCAAGGGCGTTTCCTGCATGAAAATCCAAACATTTGCTTGTTTATTTTTATGCTGTAGTATAAGACTTCTAAGAATCTTTCTATGAATCAAAGACTTCACTAGAAATAATGTTATGTGAAGTCCCTTTACACCTAGGGACTCGTTCAGATAAAGAAGCATTTCTGCTCAGCTCCTGTAGCTCAGCAGCTAGGGCGCCAGCCACATAGACTGGAGCTAGTGGGTTTGAATCCAGCCCAGCCCTGCCAAACAACAATGACAACTACAACCCAAAAAAAGAAGCAGCAGCATTTCTGTTGCTAATGTAAACTGACATTCCTGAAAGGAAGCCATTCCAGTTCAAATTTGCCTATAATATACCTGAGTATAAACAAAATTGTATGAATGAAGAAAGCCCACATTCCTGACTTAACCAGTCCTGGGAGTCGCCGCTGGCCTCTCCTGTGGGTTCCCACACACCAGACTCCCAGCCACATTTCCCAAGGGGGCGCACTTACACACGCTTCCTCTCTCAGTCTCTTCCTGCAGCTCTCTGATGCTGAGACCTCACCCCTGCTGCCAGCGCCCACTAGAGGAAAGTAAAAATCTATTCCCAAGGCTCTCTCAGATGTTCCCAAGGGTGCCTCGCCTCAATAATAGCTGAGGAATACATTCTCTGAAGCCTGGGGAGAAAGCGAGTTGGAGGAATGCAACAGCAGTCAAGTCTCACTCCCCCTTCGGCCACACAGATACCTCTTTAAGCCACTTGCTATTGGGGCACCTCTAGATAGTTGACTCAGATAGTCATAAATGGCCATATACCCTCTTGATTCTTGTTGTATAGTCAATTACTTGCCAATTACTTCTGTGAACCAAAAATAATTTCTGATAAACAACTTTTATAATCACCCCTTCTCCTGATTTTTTTTTTTCCTTTAAAAATTTGAGCCTCTCTTTTGTTCTCTGGAGCACTCCCTAAGGCATCTTGGAAGTGTGGCCCAGGCTGCAGTCCTCAACCCTTGTACTTGAATAAACTCTCTTCCAACTAGAGTCTGATCCTCTTGATTGATTGATAGGTTGATACTCGTCCCCCGTGTGTCAGCCAGAGACCTGACACCCTCCTATTCTCCTATCTCTCCGCCAGGCATATGATAAGGGTCCCTTCCTCTCCTTCAACAAAAAACAGGCCCAGTGCAAAGCAAGCAGCTCATACAAATAACCACTTAAAGACCTGCCCTCCCTGCCCTCCCACCCCCCAGTCAGACAGGTCTAGACATGTCTGAATCTTATAACAGGCTCAAATAAGGATCTTGGCTACATGCATTTTCCTTGTCACGTAATACTCCAAAGCAAAAACCTGTTCTGGAAGAATGAAACCAGCTTGTATGGTATTAAAAGAAGTTTAGCATTTGACTGCAAGTGTTTCAGGTCAAGTTCACTGGTAAAGAAATGCAAAGCACCATATACAAACATGGATCTAAAAACCAAGAAAGCCACAAAGCCAAACAATGAAAGTGTTGCTTAAATTTGTCATTTCTGTAAGACTAGATTGAATTACTGATTAGACAACTTTTAAAAGTTAGCAACAGTTGACGCTTCATTTTATTTCTATTTGTCAAAGTCAACTTTAAAAATGCCTTATGTGACTTGCATGAATTCACTGAAGCATTTAACATATTACATAGCAATTAAAGAAGTTATTTCAATAATATATATATGCTTGGGCTCATGTGCTCAGATCAATGTCTAGCATCAGAGATTATCTACATAACACAAAATTTAGCACCTGACTTTGACTATTCAGATATGAATGCAACTGGTCTCAGAGAAGATCAATGTTTATAGCCTTAGAATCATTCAATATTTAGTTTAAATGCAAGCTGGTTTATGCCTGAAGCCAAAGCCTGACATTTCAGGGTTTCTTTTTTTTTTTTTTTTCCTCTCCCTCTCTATTACTAGCAGCCTAAACCCAGCAAAAAACATTATGCAAACACCAGTGCTGAGTGAGTTTCAGGACCTCAACTGGAAGGCCCCCTGACCGGGATGCAGGGTTCCCCCCTACAGGGCTGGACAGGAATACTTTCATTTCATAGGCCTGGGCAAACGGGCCTTTCCAGACTGCATTCTTTAAACACAAGCAAGATCAGAGAAAAGCAGACTAATCTGTATCTCATCCAGGCAAGCCCCTCCTGGAGTGAAATACATACACCCTGTTGCCTCACTTGAGACAGGAAATGCAAGGACTAATGCCTAATTTTTCCTAATACATCCATTTGCTTATCAGCATGGACAGGATGTTTTCTGTCTGCCGATTCCTGGCCAAGTGTGATACACATTCCCAAGACCTCCTGCTCATAGGCAATATATGAACCCTAGACAAAAGGCCCATGTGGGCTTCCCAGGCAGGTCCCCCACCTCTGCTGCTGGAGGTTCTGTTGACCTTCTTCCCCTTCTATTCATCTCTCTGTCAATAAACTCTGTCCAGTCACTTATCTGTGTCCGTGGTTTCATTCTTGAACCTAAGACTGAAGAACCCAACACCCAATACAGAGAAATTAACAACAACAACTGTACTTTCAGGAATAAGAGTGCTAAGGCCCATCCACACATCTGGCCCAGCCTTGAGAAGCCTGCTCCCTGGCAGCACCAACTGCCTAACAGGTTTCTCTACCTTGCTCTTATCCCCTTCAGTGGATTTTGACAAGGCCAGAGCCATCCTTTCAGAAGGCAAAAATTCAATTCAAGGCCAAACAAAACACTTATGGAAACATTACCAAAAAGCAGAAATCACGGGCTGAAAATTAGAAGCAATGCCTAAACAAAAAATCCAAATAAATCTAGATCCAATTCGTATATTGGTCCTTTTACTGGATTTTATTTTATTATCTTGCCTTTCAAATGCCATACACATTTAGGAAAGAACAATCTGAAAATAGATACCAAACAAAACAAAACAAAACAAAAGGAACAAAGAATATTCATACTCACTTCTTCCAGGATGAGATACATGTCCATGTCCTTCAGGATTCTTCTGTGTGGCACTCATACACATAGATAAGATTTTTACAAATCTGGACCCCTGAAGTATGCATTGTTTGCTTATTCACCAGTGGTTTCCAAGTTTGGTTGTATCTTACTGAGGGAGACTTTAAATATCTTCATGGTCCATCCTCACTTCTTGCCACTTAATCAAAATTTGGGGGATGAGACCCAGGCATCAGCATTTTTAAACAATCCCTAGGTATATCCAAGATGTAAACATGCTGGGGGAAGAGGCCTTATGTAAAAAGCTGACAGCAAGGAGACTGGGTTAGGGAGTGAAGTAGGCAGTTGTCAAAAAAGGTGTGTATTCAGATCTCCCTGAAAGTTCATTACATGTCCCCAAGGCTGAGTCAGTAAGAACAAAGAACGGGGACAAGTGGTTTGAGGAAAAGGAAAGAGAAGTTTATTATTTGTCAGAAAATGAGGAGGGCAGCAGACTAGTGTCTCAAAGACCACCATCCCAGCCTTAAGCAGAAAAACAGGGCTTTTGAAAGGGGCATTTTCAGTGTTTGGGTGTCACATGTGGTGGCTTTGGGCTATTGCTATTTAATATTTAACTATAATCAGTGGTTTCAGTGGACCTTCTCTCAGATGACTATGGTCTTATGACCTTTGTGTGGACAATTCTGGTGAGATATTTCCTTGTTTTGTTGCAGAAAGACAAGGCCCAACGGAGAGAAAGAGCACCCAAACACCACATTTGTAAGAGGAAGGGCTTTATTCACCAGCCGGGAGCTTACGGCATAGAATTCCAAATGGCTGAGCTCCCCAATTGCCTTGGGCTTTCCCTTTTTATTGACAGTCAAAAAGTTCCACCCCATAGGTACCCTTCTCATTGGCCAGTTTGAATCAAGTGGGAGATGCTCTTCCCGCCCCTACAGAACTGCAGGATTTCACAGAATTTGGAAATTTCCAAGTTCCAGGAAGTTAAGTCTACAAATTCCCAAGAGCTGAGTCAACAGGGAGAGGACCCTGCAGGTGTATCCTTGTGGTCTCCTCGAGAAGACCTGTTCTTCTAGACCTCACCCTTCTTGGGTATCCTCTCTCAGGTTTTAGATACTAGAAAACAAACAGCAAAAGTCATTATTCTGCCCCCCCCCCCTTTTTTTGTTGTAGAGCCAGTCTCACTGTACCGCCCGCGGTAGAGGGCCGCGAGGTCACAGGACTCCCAGCAACCTCCAGCTCTTGGGCTTCCGCGATGCTCCTGCCTCAGCCTCCCCAGCAGCTGGGACTACAGGCGCCCGCCACAATGCCGGTCTATTTTTTCATTGCAGGTCGGCCGGGGCTGGGTCTGAACCGGCCACCCTCGATATCTGGGGCTGGCGCCCTACTCACGGAGCCACAGGCGCCACCTTGGATTCTTGGCCTCAGGAATGCAG
>CAUYPK010046683.1:0-16689 GCA_963574355.1 Loris lydekkerianus
TCCAAAGTGCTGCCCCTGGACAAAACATGTGTGAGTAGAGAAAAAACCCAGAATTACTACATGATTCATTAAAAATGAAGAGTATAGGTAGGGGTGGTGAACATTTTTTCATATGCAAATCAAAACCACCCTGAGATACCAGATGGTGGGATTTGTAAACTTAATTTGGACCTGTTGCATATATTTAGCTCTTCCCACCTGTCCCTCAGTAGCCCACATTTCTGGGTTAATTTCTGTCTTTAATAAGGGAAGTCATAGTACAGGTTCTTGTCACATATTCATATAAATGATTCTTCCCACTTTAATTAGTATGTCCCTCCTCAGAAGGGGAGCAGGACTTTCAGGCATGATTAGGAAGGTGTGAGAGAACAGCCAGTCATCCCAATTGTAGCTTAAAAGCTGAGAGAAGAATTTGATAACTGGCTTTCCAGACACCCTCTGTATAGTTACAGATTTGGGGAATAGAAGACCAGGGTTAGAGAGAAGTATACAAAAGGTGCTCCAAAGTTGAGAAGAAGTTCTATCTCCTGTCCTTCCACTATGAGGTAAGACAAAGCACTTGAGGGATAATGACACAAGCTGGAGCCATGAGAATCTGTCCCAGGCACCCTCAATCCGGTTTGGGGGCTGATGGGATCACTGTCCCTGGAAGCCTTCACCTCTGAGGACAGGCTACTCTCCAGTGGCTACCCTTCCATTCTGGACAGGGGCCCAGTGGCTTGCCCTGCCAGTGGTGCTGCCGGGGTCAGTCTGTCCTGAAGTGGCCAGTCTGACCATATTGCAAGCACTTGTTCTTAGCTCCTCTGGCTTCCCCCTGCCCCTAAATGGTTCCCATTTGTTGGAGCACCATGACTAGAGCTGTCATTCTTTTTTTATTTTTTATTTTTTGAGACAGTCTCACTATGTTGCCCTCTGTAGAGTGATGTGATGTCACAGCTCACAGCAACCTTAAACCCTCGGGCTTAAGCGATTTTCTTGCCTCAGGCTTTCAAGTAGCTGGGACTACAGTCACCCACCACAGCGTCCATCTCTATTTTTGTTGTCATTGTCATTTAGCTGGCCCAGGCTGGGTTTAAACCTGCCAGCCTGGGTGTATGCGGCTGGCACCATAACCACTGTGCTATAGGCACCAAGCTTGTCATTCTTTTTTTAATCCTTTTCTTTCTTTTTTGTCCTCTTCCTCCTAATCTTGATTGTAAAAGACTGCTGTGTCTATTTAAATAAGGTTCTCCAGGTTGTAATGGAGACCTAGAGCCAATTTCTGGAGTGTTTTTCTAATGACTGAGCTGCTTGAATAATAAATTTATCTTTTGAAACAATTTGGCCCTCTAAACAGTCAGGTGTCAACTGAGTGTGTTTCTCATTGCCTCCCAGACCTGCTCAAGAAAGGCCGAGGGACTCTCATTTTGCTCCTGGTAAATAGCAGACAACTTAGAATAATTCTTGGATCAATGTAAACCTTCCAGGATACATGTTAGAAATTTTTTATGCCACTAGTCACCTTGTTTCTCAGGATCCAATTTGGGATCCTCAAAGGGAACTGCTTGTCTTCCTGTGGGATATCTGTCCCTTTCCTGCTATCAGTATTGGACATGAATCACAAATCACCCCACTTTCTAGCCTACTTTAGCCAAGTTATTTTTCTCATTTTAAAGTTAAAATTTGATCTAGAAGTAGCAACATTACATCTCTCTAAGAGAGGTCAAAGCTTTGTCCTAACCCTTGGAGATCGTCCATGTACCTATCTGGGTCATCAGAAAGTTTTCCTAAATCAACCTTAATTTGTTTTAAATCTGCCAGAGAAAATGGAGTGAATACTCATGCATTTCCCCTCACCACCCATAGTTTCAACCAAGGGACACAAAGAAGGATACAGCTGCTTTCTTGGGGGGGGGTAGGGGGGGCAATAGGAACAGAAGAAAATCTGGGAATAAATTCCTTCTTGGGGTTTTCTAAAGGCATGGAGGAAGGTGCAGGAGACATACATGTGGGTTTGAACTAGGTGGTGACAGTGTCTCTCAGGAATCCCCGGTCATTTGGGGGAGTTATTATAGCCAGCAGAGCTGAATCTATCTGACAGGTTTTATACAGACGGGGGTTGTCCTTGAGAAAAAATAAAGCTTGCACATAGGACACTTTGGACCACTTCCCTTATTGTTTACAAAAAATATCTAATTGAAAAAATAGTGTCATAATTTAGAGTACCCTCTGGTGGCCATTGTTCACCATTGGAGAGTTGATACTGAAGCCAGGCCTGGGTGCAGAAGAAAACCATACATTCTTTTTTTCAGTGTCTGGGGATCAAACATGTCCCAGTGCTTCAGAATACAGCCCAGTGGGGGTGTTCTCTTGGCAAGAGAATATGTTACCCATCTGTGAGAAAGAATAAACATCCAGCACTTTAATTAATCCCACCCTCTGTGTTCCTGGGTTGTCAAAGCATCCTCTGACCAACCTGAGAAGCCTTCCAGCCAAACAAAAGGAAAAGTTCTTCCAATGCTTGGGGAAGAATGCCTGTGGAATGTGGCCTCCCCAGCCCCTGAGCATGGCTTGAATTTAGCCACAATTACCAGTGTAGCACTTTGTACCTGCTGGCTCTCCTGTGCTTATTACTTGGTGGCAAGTAAAAGCCTGAGAAATCAGGGATGCATGAGCCTAGTCCCAACTGATGCAAGTTCTGCCCCTGCCATTGAGTATATGCCTGTCAATCAAAGTGGAGATGAGCTCTGGCCAGCATGGTGCTTGCATGTGTAACCCTTTATAATTTTTACAAGCTTTTAAAAAATTTTCAGTAACAAAGGAAAAAAGGCTTTCTGTCATGAGCAGGTCTTTAATGCTATGTTTCCCAACCTCCCTTTCTTCCCCCAAAGTTAGGAAGGCAACAACAGTTAAACTCAATAACAAATCAGGCTTGAAAGACACTTTGAAACTTTCATATTAGAATTAGTTACAACTAAGTCTTAGAGAAAACTGAAATTATTTTAAACTTACCCATTTACACCAATAGAACGGAAAAAATCAATCCTGGGGTCATTTTCCTTGACTTTCTTCATTTTTAAAGGCTTTCTTTCTTTCCTTTTTTACTTTGAAGACTGAACTGTAGCCTAGGGTCCATTCTTGTCTTGGGGGGTTACCTCGGGCTTCCCCATGTAGGTTCCTTGGTTGCCCAAAGAAGCCATGTAGGGGAGTCATTTTGCCCTTTGGAGCCGACTTCTAGGCCTCTGTTAATGTGGTTCAGTGTTTTTTCTTCAACACGCAAAAAGCCAATTGAATTTAATTTTGCAGTAAAAGGCAATAAAAAGGACCTTTTAACACACAACATCTGAAAAATACCAGAATAAGCCAGTACCGAAAGGTTCCAGACACAAAGATAAAATCATTCCAAGGTGCTAGATGAAAGAAAGGTGGTGATCCGGTTTGTGCAATCAGGGTGGCTTTTATTCCACCTGGGGTGCAGGTATGGTGAGATTTCTGACTAGGGAGAAATCCACCTGTGGGCTATAGTGGTCGGGGATTTAAAGGGTTAGGACTGCCAGGATTGGTCTGTCGATAGCTTTACCTGGGCAGGTAGGTGGAATAAAGTTAGGGAGGCCTGGATTGGTTCATTAACTATTTCCTGGGTGGGACATGCTTCTCAGGAAAGGAATCCTTCCTGGGTGGGTTGGTAACCTGATTCTATCATTCTCATCTTCCTAATATATTATAAGGAGGCGGGTGATGGGCATGGTGTTTCTCAGGCTGTTTCCTGTGGGAAGAGGGGTCTGAGTGAACTGTCTGTAAAAAGAGAATGGGAGGGCGCAGGGGAGTGACGTTTACAGAAACACTTCTGGATTTCAGTCTGAGCTGGTTGGTATTCAGTAAGGCGAGCATAGGAGCTGTTTTCAGGTGACTATCTGGTCAATAAATTGAGAGATGAGGCAGAGAATTGCTGCTCTGTAACTGAGAATAAGAAGGATTATAGATAGCGACTTTATCATCTGTCAAGGTTGGTGGGTAGGGGAGAAAGGCCAGAAGGGGTAGCCAGAAGGAAAAAAGAAGGAAGAAGAAAAATTGGGTTTCTTCAGGGAGAAAGTCTTGGAAGGTGCCCTGTAGCCACAGATCTTTGGAGACTTCCAGGATGTCGTCCCAACTTTGAACATGTGAGAGTAGCCAGGCATCCTGAGAAAAGTTATGGAGAAAAGGGAAAAATTGGGGAGGAATGTTGCACATTTATTAGGAAGCGGATTCTTCAGGGATCCTGGTGAGTTTAAGGTAGCAGGGAACAGTACTTGCGACTTCCCAGTGAAAATTCTTCAAAGTTGGAAGTTTTTCTGTAGCACGCAGTTTTATTTGGGATCCATGAATCCAAACTGGGGGGTTCACGAGGTGAATAGTCATGGGGTGCTCTAAAGAACCATGTGATGGCCTGTCCAATGAGAAGATAAAGTGTTGCAGTGCAAGGGAGATTTGAGGAGAACTTGTTGCCCTGCCAATTGGTCTGCAACCTTCTCTGCTGAGGGTTGGAGTAAAAGGTGATTGATTGGGGCGGCACCTGTGGCTCAAAGGAATAGGGCGCTGGTCCCATATGCTGGAGGTGGGGGGTTCAAACCCAGCCCCAGCAAAAACAGCAAAAAAAAAAAAAAGAGAAAGGTGATTGATTGTTTTTCTAAATTCATCTCTAGTTTTTCTGGAGGATAAGAAAACAGTTTCCTATGATAGAGTCTGGGGGAGGGCCAGGGCCGAGAATAACAGTTCTGCCATACATTATTTCAAAAGGGCTATAAAAGAGGGGTTTGTGAGGGGTAGAGTGAATGTAGAGTAAGGTGATGGGGAGGCTCTTAATCCAATCCTGTTTGTGTTGGAGTACTAAGTTTGTGAGATGTTGTTTAAGAATGCTATTCATCTGTTCTACTTTCCCTGAAAGTAGACTGGGGTCTGTAAGGCACATGTAGACACCACTGAATTCCTAGAGTTTGTGAGATTTGGGAGGTGATCTGGCTAATGAGAGCTGGGCCATTATCACTCTGAATAGAGCTGGGGAGACCGAATCTAGGAATAGTGTGGTGAAGAAGATTGAAAACAACTTCTTGGGTTTTTTCTCCTGTTGTGGGAAAAGTTTTGACCCATCCCAAGAAAATATCAACCCAAACTAGGAAAAGTTTATATTTTTGTACAGGAGGCATGTGTGTGAAGTCAATCTGCCAGTGTCACCCGGGGATTTGGCCTCGAGCCTGATGAGTGGGAAAAGGGGGTGTTTTATGGTGCCCTGGGGTGAGGCTCTAGTACAGACTGTGCATGACTGGGTTATTTGTTTTAAAAGGTAAGATAGCTGTAGGTGAGAAAGAAGTGGGAAAAGAAAGAGTGTAGAGAGGCTTGAAGCCAACTTGAAGGCCATCATGGAGGGAAGAGAGAATATTATGTGCTTGGGAGGAAGGAAGAATAAATTTTCCCTGTTGAATGAACCATCTTTCCCATGTGGGAAGATGCTGGTAATTTTTTTGTTTTTCAGATTAATATACTGGAGAGAATCTATCTAACAACAAGCACTGTCCTCTGGGGTGGGGAGAGTATAAGGACGCTGTGCTGCTTGTCTGGCTTCCAATATCAGCCATTTGATTACCTTTGGAAATTGGATCTGTTTTATTTTAGTGATCTTTACAGTGAATAATGGCAACTTCCTTTGAAGTGCAGATGCATTTATGAGGTGTGGCATTATTAATAAGTGTGGCATTGATGATAGAGGAGCCTTTGGTGGTAAGGAATCTTCTTTCCTTCCATATGGCTGCATGGTGATGTACTATGTGGAAGGTGTACTTAAAGTCTGTGTATATGTTTATGGAGTGGTCTCTTGCGAGTTGTAGGGCTTTAGTGAGGGCTAAGAATTCTGCTTGTTGTGAGGAAGTACCGGGGGAAGAGTAACAGAGGTGATAATGTGGGAAGAAGACAGAATAGCAAAGTCTGCTTTGGCAATTGAGTGAGCGGTGGGCTTAAAAGAACTGCCCGGTGTCTTCAGAATTAGGTAAGGGAAAAAGAGAGACATTTGGAAAGGGGTGTAGTGTTACTAAGATTAAAGGCCAGCAATCATGAAATGAGTTCTGTGAAGTGTGAAAGTCATGTGAGTGGACAGCAGCTAAGGAACTTGAGGGGTTATGTGCTTGACCAGGGAGAAACTGAATGTTTGGGTTTTCTTTTTTTTTTTTTTCCTTTTTTTTTTTTTATTATAGATAAAAATATGCACCATAGATATGGTCCAACCCATCACCCTCCCTCCACCCAAACCTCCCCCCTCCCTTCCCCTTCCTTGGTCCTTTCCCCATAGTCTTGTGGTATAGTTGGGTTATAGCCTTCACGTGAAAGCTATACTTTAGCTTCTATGTAGTAAGATTTTTAAGGAAATTTTTCCAACTGTGAAATACTGCATATTCTTCATTTCAACAAGTAAAACTACTAAAAGTATTGAATGCCCTTGAACATGTTCAGGCTGACATTGTGCATTCCCTGCCATGTGGCACTGAGGAGGACACAACATAATTTTAGTGCTTTTCTGCTAAATACGCGTAACTTGAAAGACATCTTCAGGAGGGTGGCGCCTGTGGCTCAAGAAGTAGGGCGCCGGCCCCATATGCCAGAGGTAGCGGGTTCAAACCCAGCCCCTGCCGAACTGCAACAAAAAAATAGCTATGCGTTGTAGCAGGTGCCTGTAGTCCCAGCTGCTCGGGAGGCTGAAGCAGGAGAATCGAATCGCGGAAGCCCAAGAGCTGGAGGTTGCTGTGAGTCCTGTGACATCACGGCACTCCACCGAGGGCGGTAAAGTGAGACTCTGTCTCTACAAAAAAAATAAATAAAATAAGAGGTCTGTACTCTTCAAAAATGTCAATGTCACGAAATGCAAAGAAAGGCCTAGGAATGGTTGTATATTAGATCAAATTAAAGTAACATGGTATCCAAATCCAATGATCCAGGAATGGGAAAAAACAAAGCAAAACAAAAAACCCAGTTACTATTAGGGATACTTTCAGGATAATAGACAACATTGGATTATGGGCTGTGAAGGAGCTAATTTTTATTTTTTTAGAGACAGAGTCTCACTCTGTGGCCCTTGGTAGAGTGCCATGGCATCACAGCTAACAGCAACCTCCAGGTCAGACTCCCGAGTAGCTTAGATTACAGGCGCTGGCCACAATGCCCAGCTATTTTTTTGTTGCAGTTTGGCCGGGGCCAATTTCAAACCCGCCACCCTCGGTATATGGGTTTGGCGCCCTACTCACTGAGCCACAGGTGCCACCCGGAGCTAAGGAAATTTTACCCCAAAATATGACTCATTGGTATAAAGAATATTTTGAATTAATGGCTATTCATGACCCCAAGAGGTATGGGTACATAATACCCTACTAGCCTGATTGGGGATCAAAAAGCGCCTCTGACTTCCTTTTCTGAATGGTAACAGACCTGGCCCCAAACCATTTAAAACACAATACCTGTCTCTCAGGTTCATTTACAAGTCAATCTGTTTCCCCCCATCTGCACATTCCCCGCTAGCAGCCACCTGATGCTTCTATACTTTCCACGTTCTCCCCTCTCCCTTTTAAAAGGCATCTATTAAGGTCTCTGACCATCACTGAGACCTTGGGTAATCATCTTTTTTGTCCCCCCCATGCACGTGGTATTTAGAAATAAACCTTTGTCTTAGTAATCTACCGTAATTTTGAGTTGATCTTTCAGCGAACCAATCAAGGGAAGGGGGCAGATTTCTCAGTGATCTCTACAGTTGGATACTATATAATTTCCTATATCACCATCAAATTTCCTACATTTGATAAGCTCATGATGTTGATACATTAATGTTCTTAGGAAATATTTGTGGATACCATCATGATCTCTGCCGTTTACACTCAGTGTTCAGTAAAAAATAAATAAAATGTTTGGCATACCATATACATATCATGGACATTCATAGGCAGAGCAAATGTGGCAAAATACTAACAATAGATCGGGTGGCGCCTGTGGCTCAAAGGAGTAAGGCACCAGCCCCATATGCCTGAGATTGTGGGTTTAAACCCAGCCCAGAACAGAAACTGCAAAAAAAAAAAAAAAAAAAAAAAAATGGGGTAGCCCCTATGGTTCAGTGAGTAGGGCACAGGGCCCCATATACCGAGGATGGCGGGTTCAAACCTGGCCCCGGCCAAACTGCAACAACAACAACAAAAAAAAACAGGCGTTGTAGTGGGCACCTGTAGTCCCAGCTACTCGGAAGGCTGAGGCAGGAGAATTGCTTGAGCCGAGGAGTTGGAGGTTGCTGTGAGCTGTGATGTCACAGTACTCTACCCAGGGCGACAGCTTGAGGCTCTGTCTCAAAAAAAAAAAAAAAAAATACTAACAATGGGGTGGCACCTGTGACTCAAGGAGTAGGGCGCTGGCCCCATATGTCAGAGGTGGTGGGTTCAAACCCAGGCCCCGGCCAAAAACTGCAAAAAGAAAATACTAACAATGGATCGATCTTGATGAAGATAACATGACAACTCTCTCTTACAACTTTTCAGTAGAGCTCAACATTTTCTTTTGTTTTGTTTGAGACAGAGTCTTACTCTGTCACTCTGGGTAGAGTGATGTGGGGTCACAGCTCACAGCAACCTCAAGCTTGAGTGGTCCTCTTGCCTCAGCCTCCTGAGTAGCTGGGATTACTAAGTGCACTATCATGCCAAGCTAATTTTTTTTTTGTTTTGTTAAGGGTTTTTTTGGTTATTGTTGTTTTGAGAGTCTCACTCTGTTGCCCTGGGTACAGTGCCGTGATGTCATAGCTCACAGCAACCTCAAACTCTTAGGCTCAAGCGATTCTCTTGCCTCAGCCTCCTGAGTAGCTTGGACTATCGGTGCCTGCCCCAGCACCTGGCTAGTTTTCCTGTTTTTAGTAGAGACAGAGTCTCTGGGCCTCCCAGAGTGCTCAGATTACAGGCATGCGCCTCTGTGCTTGGCCAGGGCTCAACATTTTCAAATTAAAAGGTAAAATTAAAAAAAAAAAAAAATTCTCCCCAACGAGATCCTATAATTCTTATGTATTCTTGAAACTTTGAGAGAAGATTAAGTAAGACTCGAGGATGCCTTAAGAGACAGAAAATAATTTTGTAGCAAATCCCCTGTGCCTCCGCACACTGCGGCTGTGATTTAGGTCAGCTCACAAGGGGCTCTAACCGTGTGAGTGGCTGCGTTCCCCTTTGCGGGTCAAATACCAAGTACAGACCTAACCAAAGTGCAGGGTAGAGGCCCATACAGTGAGACTGGTCTCCTTGTGGGGCCTTCCTCGTTTTTCCATCCCTCCCTTCGTCTTCCCATCTCCATTCCGATTCACCACTATATCCGAAAGACCCGTGTCTTCAGAAAGGGAAAAAATTAAAAATTAAAATTAAAAACCATCCAATACTCAGACTAACCTAGATCGCAGATTGTATCTTTAAAACGTCCTCCCACTGCTCTCAGGTCTTTGCTATAGAAACAGACATGCATAATTCCCCTTTATGACAAGGCCTTTTTGTTATACCAGTTTAAAAATATGTCCCTGAAAAGGGTCCAAGACAGCCATGCCTTATGCCAAATAGCATAGCGTTAGGGCGAAGTTTCAACGTATAATCATGACCATTTCCTACAATTCATTTCTATCATAAATGTCAGGGAATTTGCAAATCCTGTTTTAGCTGCACAGCCGCAATACTTTTACCTCCTCCTCTTCACCCCATTTACTAGCCCAGGCAGCATTTATGGACTCCCCCCCAAGCCTGTCTCAAGTACTGTGCTCTATAAACATTACCTTATTGGGCCCTCATTGCATCTTTAGGTATAAGGTGTGTTCTCTACTTTACACACAAGAAAACTGAACTGCAAATGGTTAAGTCACTTGCCCAAGGACACACAACTTATGAACAGCAGAGCCAGTACTGGAGCCCAGATCTACCTGACCCCACAGTCTAGACTTTAACATTACTGCATATCTACGTCCCATCACCTGCAAAGCAATATCTTGGAATCCATGAGACCAATATGAGGCCACTCAGAGACCCCAGAACTTTTAGGAAAATGCTAGGACGACCCAAACAAGAAAACAAGCTCATTTCCTATCATAAGATGAATGAAAGACTCTGTTAAATGCTCACTTTTTGTCTGAATCACTTGAACTTCATACCATGGAGGGGTGGAAGGTGGGGGTGGGGGAGAGCCGGTGTATTTGATTGCCATTTGTTCTTTTCCTAAAATGTATGTGGATCTCTCAGGATGGTCCTCTGAACCAGAATCAAGTTTTTCTGTCAATCATCCAAAGGTTCAAAATGCCTGTTCCAGACAGACTGCACCAAAAGCTTTAGAACGTAACTCACCCACAAAAAGTATAATACTGAATATGAAAATCTGAAATACACACTGTATAAGTAATGGTAGTAAAAAGCCAATGATATTTTAAAGATATTTTAAAGATTTAGTATTTATCATTGTAACACGGCTTTTATGTTTGATGTTGTACGAAGCTATGAGCTCACTTCTGAATCAATGCTATTTTATTGCTTGCTGTTATATTTATGCAATGTTACTGTGAGCAAAGCCGAGGAGGCCAAGTCTATTCCCAACATAACTTATAAATAATGTAAGTAAATAAACTAAGCAAATCTTCCCAAAGCAATACATTATTTACCATTCCTTGTTGCTGAAATATGAGTTTTAAGTTTTGGCTACATATTAATATAAGATCGTTGCCTTTTCTAGGTTTCCCTGGGAAGTCAAATCCTAAAGTTTAACTCAGAATTAACCTTGCAGGTCTTCCTAAGTGTTAACTAAAAGCCACATTCCCCTCCAGAGTCAGGAGACTCTTCTCCTGGCCAGGCACAGTGGCTCATGCCTGTAATCCTAGCACTTTGGGAGGCTGAGACAGGTGGATCGACTGAGCTCAGGAGTTGGGAGTCCAGCCTGAGCAAGAGTGGGTCCCCATTTCTAAAAAATAGCTGGGTGTTGTGTTCGGCACCTGTAGTCTCAGGTACTTGGGAGGCTGAGGCAAGAGGATTGCTTGAGCCCAAGCTGGTGACCTATGGTCTTTGGCCAGCTGGATTTTGCAAGAAAAAAATCACCAAGCTAGCAATTTGCTCCACTGATCAAAGCTACTTTCATTTTCATATCTTATATTCCAAGTGGGAGTCACTTACCCTTTCTTCTAGTTTTTAGAGTGCATTTAATGGATTCATTCTTCCATTCAAATACTACATGTGTCCATTGAGTGCTACTAAGGTGCCAACTCCTGTTCATGCTAGAGTATCACAGTCAACAAGATACCAAAGAGTCTCTTTACAGAGTTGGCATTCATGAGAGCGTAGAGCCTGAGACAGCAAACAAGTAAACAAATAAACAAGACAATTTCAGCAGCAAAGAAGAAAATAAAATACGGTGATATAATGCAAAATGGCGAGGTCACTTCAGAAAGGAAGGCTGGAGAAGGAGTTAACATTTCAACTGAAGTATTCTAAAGACAGACTAGCACTTTTTTGGGGGGGAGGACAGAGTCTCACTTTGTTGCCCTCGGTAGAGTACCAGGGCATCACAGCTCACAGCAACCTCCCACTTTTGGGCTTAGGTGATTCTCTTGCCTCAGCCTCCTGAGTAGCTGGGACTATAGGCGCCCGCCACAACGCCTGGCTATTTTTTTGTTGCAGTTTGGCCGGCACCAGGTTTGAACCTGCCACCCTCAGAATATGGGGCCAGCGCTCTACTCACTGAGCCGCCCAAAGTAGCACTTTTTTTTTTTTTTTTTTTTTTTGAGACAGAGCCTCAAGCTGTCACCCTGGGTAGAGTGCTGTGGCATCACAGCTCTCAGCAACCTCCAACTCCTGGGCTCAAGCGATTCTCCTGCCTCCACCTCCCAAGTAGCTGGGACTACAGGCACCCACCACAATGCCCTGCTATTTTTTGGTTGCAGCTGTCATTGTTGTTTGGTGGGCCCAGGCTGGATTTGAACCAGCCGCTCAGGTGTATGTGGCTGGAGCCTTAGCCACTTCAGCCACAGGCGCTTAGCCAGTACTTTTTATTTTTTTATTTTTTTAGAGACAAAGTTTCACTTTGTCACCCTCAGTAGAGAGCTCTGATGTCATAGCTCACAGCAACCTCCAGCTCTTGGGCTTAGGCGATTCTCTTGCGTCAGCCTCCCGAGTAGCTGGGACACCGGGCGCCGGCCACAACGCCTGGCTGTTTTGTTTTTTTTCTTGTTGTTGTTGCAGTTTGGCCGGGGTTGGGTTCGAACCTGCCACCTTCAGTATATGGGGATGGCACCCTACCCACTGAGCCACAGGCACCACCCCTAGCACTTTTTAAATGAGAAGGAATATTATCCTCTTTTTTTGCCTGTTGAGTGCCAGCTGAAGTTCACTGATCCATGGGAAAGAGGCGGTATAAACCCCAGTGAGGAAACATTCCAAGGTAACTAGGACAGAGGCATCTTGGAGAAGGGAGTCAAGTGCCAAAACGCTGGCTGCCATCACTCACAGACAGCAGGGATTCAAAACGATGCCTGGGGAAAAACCCTAAGAATCACTCTGGGAGTGGGGTACGAGGAGACCACAACAGAAGTAGGGGTGAAATAAGACAGTTGTGTGGCCATGGGCATCCTCAATGGACGCAGGAGAAAGAGGCTGGAGTGGGAGGTACAGATGTCCTGACAAAGACCAACCATGTGGCTCACATCACCATCGTCATCATCCCCGTGTGGGGGATTCCTGCTTGGTCCCTGTGGTCTCCCTCACAGCTCGCCAGGGGTCATGATCCTTTTAAAAGGTGGCCGTCATTGCTTAACCATGCTTGAACCATTGTACAGCTTGGCCATACTTGTGTACCACCCTGATAGATTTAA
Organism: Loris lydekkerianus; assembly: GCA_963574355.1. Lineage (NCBI taxonomy): Eukaryota > Metazoa > Chordata > Mammalia > Primates > Lorisidae > Loris > Loris lydekkerianus. The sequence goes on from CAUYPK010046683.1 coordinate 12,854, forward strand.
TTTCCTAAACCCGAAAGGCCAGAAAGGATCTCCAACAGTTTCCCAATCAGGGTTCTGCCTCTAAAGAGAATAAATGATCAAACCACAAACGACAGAGATTAAGCACTTAGATGCCCTAACTCAGATTTGTTAAGGGATGAAAGCTGACTTTGTTTTTTTTTTGAGACAGAATCTCACTATATTGCCCTCAGTAGAATGTTATGGCATCACAGTTCACAGCAACCTCAAACTCTTGGGCTCAAGTGATCAAGTGATTCTCTTGCCTCAGCCTCCCAAGTGGCTGGGACTATAGGCGCCTGCCACAACGCCCGGCTATTTTTTTGTTGCAGTTGTCATTGCTGTTTAGCTGGCCTGGGCCGGGTTCTAACCCGTCAACCCTGGTATGTGTCTGGCAACCTAACCACTGAGCTATGGACACCAAGCCAATGTGCCTTATTTTCCTAATGCCTAACATTTGTTTCAAGCTGTCTGCACCTGTTCTCTCCACCAGCTTGCCCCTTCAGTAAAATAGCAGGTAGAAAAAACTATAATAAATGAACTTGCTCTAAGTAGTCATGAGCTCAAATCAGTTTAATACTATATAATCATAACCCTTATTAAAGATTTACCCAAGCTGAGCAAGGTGGTTCATGCCTATACTCCTAGCACTCTGAGAGACAGAGGAGGGTGGATTGCTTGAGCTTAGGAGTTTGAGACCAGTCTGAGCAATATCAAGACATTGTCTCTACTAAAAATAGAAAAATGGAGGCAAGAAGATTGCTTGAGCCCAAGAGCTTGAGGTTGCTGTGAATTATGATGCCACGGTGCTCTACTCAGGGCAGAGTGAGACTCTGTCTCAAAAAAATTAAAAAATTAAAATAAAGCCAGGCACGATGGCTCACACTCATAATCCTAACACTCTGGGAAGCTGAGGTCAGTCCATTGCCTGAGCTCACAAGTTCCAGACCAGCCTGAGCCAGAGCAAGACCTCATCTCTAAAAATTAGCTGGCCATTGTGGCAGGCACCTATAGTCCCAGCTACTTGGGAGGCTGAGACAAGAGAATGGCTTGAGCCCAAGAGTTGGAGGTTGCTGTGAGCTGTGACGCCACAACACTCTATCAAGGGTGACAAAGTGAGACTCTGTCTCAAAAAGAAAAAATATACATATATATTTACCTATACAATGGACGTGGATGGAGAAGGGAGAATGGTTGTCATCTATGAAGGACACTAAATAGTCCAATTAAGGGAAGGGAAAGAAAAAGAAGGATGCAGAAATTAATTTTTTTACTTTTTATGGACCTATATAAGAGAAGTATACTTATCATAAATATATGGTTGATGAGATTTTTAAAAACTGTACTCACGTTCTCAGCACCTAGATGGAGAAATTGAGCGTGATTAGCACAGGCCCTGTCACATTTCTTCCTGTCACTCCTTGACGCCCCAGAAACAACCATTTTCCCAACTTCCATTGATGAGTTCTGCTGTCTTTGACCTTATGTAAATGGCATCATGGAGTGTTGTGTCTGGCTGTGCGCCTGAGATCTGTTCACGCTGTTTTGTGTGGTTCTAGTCATTCATTTTCATTGCTGTACGGCCTAAGAAGTCATCTTGTAAATGTCAATATTTGACCCTCAGGACTGAATTTCAAGCATGCTGTAAGAGAAAAAAAATACAAACTCATCCCCAGAGTAAAATTAACTCCCTTGGCTGAAATCATTTTTATTTTGTTCATTGAGCACTGAGCTCATAACGCATTCTTTTAGACGTTCTTATTTAATTTGAAATTTACATCTGAGCTACTCTTAACGTCAGGATACAGACAGATGAGTTCAAGTCACAAGCCCTTTCCAGTACCGGAGGAATGGAGCCAAGCTGTTCTCTTGCTCCAATTTCGTTTCTTCTATCACAAGTAACTACGCTTGAAGATACAGGAAGAACGGCTGCCAGAGACCCATCCTCTGGGGAACTCATCCAGCTCAGCCAGTCAGTCAATTGTTGGCGTTTGTTCACAGGTTGTAAACATCAGAAAGTACTTGTGATCATTATCTAGACAGTTCTAAGCCTTGCAAACACATACTTACAAAAGCATAGACTATGGCTGCTCTCTAATTCCTAAGTGTACGCTCTGTCTATCCCCCCAGGATGCCTCTCCTAAATAACTTGCCTCCCATCAGATACCTAGGGCATACGGGCATTGGACCAAGAGGCTCCAAGCCCTCCCTGTACTGCAAACCATCCCGAGTCTTTGCTTGTGTGACAGTAAGATGGAAAGCAGGGCAGGTAGAAGTTGGTGTCAGTTTGTCTCTAGGTGACAGGCCAGGTCTGGCAGGACATAGTCTTGGCCAGCCTATGAAAATTTCTGTTTACTCTGCGTTTCAAAAACCAGAGTTTAAAACAGCAGAATATTTTCAGGACTGTAAGATACTTAAGGTTCATTACAATAGCCTGTAAAATCCTCAAAAGACTTCTAAGTTGGTAGGGGAAAAAACTATTACCATTTGGAACAGGCTTAGTAGCACCCTTTGCCTGTACTAAGAAGCAGTGTGGGGCGGTGCAAAGAAGAGTACCACGTTCTGTGTTGGAAAATTCAAGCATCTCTTCACATCACAGCATCATGAGCTATGACACTGGTGTTCTTTAAGAATTTCATAGGCCCTAGGATCTTCACAATCAAAAGTCTTTTCTTTTTTTTTTTAGAGACAGAGTCTCACTTTCTTACCCTTGGTAGAGTGCTGTGACATCACAGCTCACAGCAACCTCCAACTCCTAGGCTTAGGTGATTGATTCCCTTCCCTCAGCCTCCTGAGTAGTTGGGACTACAGGCAGTTGCCACAACAGGCAACCAGCTATTTTTTGTTGTAGTTTGGCTGGGGCCAGGTTTGAACCTACCACCCTTGGTATATGGGGCCGGCGACCTACCCACTGAGCTACAGGCACTGCCCTAATCCTAGTAATCTGGGAGGCCAAGGTGGGAGTGCAGAAGTTCAAGACCAGCCTGAGCAAGAGCTGCAAGGTCTGGAGGGACATGGTCTCTACTAAAGAGCAAGAGATCCTGTCTCTACTATAAATAGAAAAACTGGCCGGGCATAGTAGCTTCTGCCTATAATCCCAGCACTCTGGGAGGCCGAGGCAGGTGGACTGCCTCAGCTCAGGAGTTCAAGACCAGTCTGAGCCATAGAAAGACCCCATCTCTAAAAATAGTTGGGTGTTGGCGGCCTCTGCACAGCAGTGCCTAATTGGGGTGCGGCTGCTGCTTGGTCATTAATAATAATTAAAAAAAATAAAAATAGCTGGGTATTGTGGCGGGCTCCTATACTCCCAGCAACTGGGAGGCTGAGACAAGAAAATGGCTTAAGCCCAAGAGTTTGAGGTTGCTGTGAGCTATGATGCCCTGGCACTCTACCAAAGGTGACAAAGTGAGACTCTGTCTCAAAAACATAAAAAAATAAAACTACAAAACTAGCCAGGTGTAGTGGCAGGCAACTGTAGTTCCAGCTACTTGGAGGCTGAGACAGGAGGATTGCTCAAGCCCAAGAGTTTGAGGTTGGTGTGAGCTCTGATGCCACAGCACTCTACCCAGGGCAAAAGAGTGAGACTCTCCTCTCCCTCCCCCCAAAAAGGACACAATCTAACAATGTATAAAGAAAAAGTCATGCAACTCTCTTTTTTTTATTAAACCATAACTGTGTACATTAATGCATTTATGGGGTACAAGGTGCTGATTTGATATACAATGTGGAAAGCTTACATCAAACTGTTAACATAACCATCACCTTACTTATTTGTTGTGCTAAGACATTTATACTCTGCTCTTTTTTTTTTTTTTTTTTAGACAGAGCCTCAAGCTGTC
>CAUYPK010046684.1:0-15708 GCA_963574355.1 Loris lydekkerianus
TGTAATTCAACACATAAACAAACTTAAAAATAAGGACCATATGATTCTTTCAATTCATGCAGAAAAAGCTTTCGATAATATCCAGCATCCCTTCATGATCAGAACACTTAAGAAAATTGGTATAGAAGGGACATTTCTGAATCTAATACAGGCCATCTACAGAAAACCCACAGCCAATATCGTATTGAATGGAGTTAAATTGAAATCATTTCCACTTACATCAGGAACCAGGCAAGGTTGCCCATTGTCTCCATTGCTCTTTAACATTGTAATGGAAGTTTTAGCCATTGCAATTAGGGAAGAAAAGGTGATCAAGGGTATCCACATTGGGTCAGAAGAGAGCAAACTTTCACTCTTCGCAGATGATATGATTGTATATCTGGAAAACACTAGAGATTCTACTACAAAATGTTTAGAAGTGATCAAGGAATACAGCAATGTCTCAGGCTACAAAATCAACACCCATAAATCTGTACCCTTTATATATACCAACAATAACCAAGCTGAAAAAACAGTCAAGGACTCTATTCCTTTCACAGTAGTGCCAAAGATGAAATATTTAGGAGTATACCTGATAAAGGACATGAAAGATCTCTACAAAGAGAACTATGAAACTTTAAGAAAAGAAATAGCTGAAGATGTTAACAAATGGAAAAACATACTATGCTCATGGCTGGGAAGAATCAACATTGTTAAAATGTCTATACTACCCAAAGCAATATATAATTTTAATGCATTTCCTATTAAGCTCCATTGTCATATTTTAAAGATCTTGAAAAAATAATACTTTGTTTTATATGGAATCAGAAAAAACCTCAAATAGCCAAAACATTACTCAGCAATAAAAACAAAGCAGGAGGAATCATGCTACTAGACCTGAGATTGTACTATAAATTGATAGTGATCAAAACAGCATGGTATTGGCACAAAAATAGAGAAGTAGATGTCTGGAACAGAATAGAGAACCAAGAGATGAATCCAGCCACTTACCATTATTTGTTCTTTGACAAGCCAATTAAAAACATTCAATGGGGAAAATATTCCCTATTTAACAAATGGTGCTGGCATTCTACAGGCTGGCAACCTGTAGAAGATTGAAACTGGACCCATACTTTTTCACCATTAACTAAGATAGACTCTCACTGGATAAAAGATTTAAACTTAAGACATGAAACTACAAAAATACTTGAAGAAAATGCAGGGAAAACTCTTGAAGGAATTGGCCCGGGTGAAATTTTATGAGGAGGACTCTCAGGCTATTGAAGAAGTATCAAAAATACACTACTGAGACCTGATCAAACTAAAAAGCTTCTGCACAGCCAAGAACATAGTAAGTAAAGCAAGCAGACAGCCCTCAGAATTGGAGAAAATATTTGCAGGCCATACCTCCAATAAAGGTCTAATAACCAGAATCCACAGAGAACTCAAACATATCAGCAAAAAAAGAACATGTGATCCCATCTAAGGGTGGGCAAGGGACTTGAAGAGACACTTCTCTAAAGAAGACAGACACAAAATCTATAAGCACATGAAAAAAAGCTCATCATCCTTAATCATCAGAGAAATGCAAATCAAAACTACTTTGAGATATCACCTAACCCCAGTAAGAGCAGCCCACGTAACAAAATCTCAAAACCAGAGATGTTGGCGTGGATGTAGAGGAAAGGGCACACTTCTACACTGCTGGTGGGAATGCACACTAATATGTTCCTTCTGGAAGGATGTTTGGGGAATACTTAGAAACCTAAAAATAGACCTGCCATTTGATCCTATAATTCCTCTACTAGGTTTATACCCAGAAGACCAAAAATCACAATATGACAAAGACATCTGTACCAGAATGTTTATTGCAGCCCAATTCATAATTGCTAAGTCATGGAAGAAGCCCAAGTACCCATCGACCCACGAATGGACTAGCAAATTATGGTACATATATACCATGGAATACTATGCAGCCTTAAAGAAAGATGGAGACTTTGCCTCTTTCATGTTTACATGGATGGAGCTGGAACATATTTTCCTTAGCAAAGTATCTCAGGAATGGAAGAAAAAGTATCCAATGTACACAGCCCTACTATGAAGCTAAACTATAGCTTTCACATGAAGGCTATAACCCAACTATAGCACAAGATTATGGGGAAAGGGCCAAGGAAGGGGAAGGGAGGGGAGAGGTTTGGGTGGAGGGAGGGTGATGGGTTGGGCCACATCTATGGTGCATATTTTTATCTATAATAAAAAAAAATAATAATAATAAAAAAAAAAGAGTAGGCTTGTTAGCAAAGCAAGTTCTTTCTGTTCTCCCTTGTTCTCTGGAGTTCTCAAGACCCTTCTGCCGTCCACCACGGGCTGAGGCAACCAGAAGGCCCTGGCCTTGGAGAGTGGAACAGGGGTTGCCAGGGCTTGGGGAGGAAAGAGAAGAGGAAGAAATAGGGAAAAACTGGTCAATGGGTACAAAGTCACAGTGCAGAGGGGTAAGCTCTGGTGTTCTCCTGAACAGTAAGTAGGGTGATCAGGCTTAGCAATATTATATTGTATATTTCAGAATGATTAAAAGAGAATTTTTTTTTTTCAAATTAAGGTTAAAGTACAATTAGGTTGCATTGTTTGCAGCTTTTAAAGTCCAAGTTGTAGTCCTGCCCCTCCCCTAGGAGATGTGCCACATACCCTCCCATGGTGCCTGTTAGGCGAGAGCTCCCCAATACCCTCCCTCCTCCCCTCCCCCCTTCCTCCCCCCACCACCGTGGAGTTGTGTTGTGTTTTTCTCATGTGTGGGCGTGCATTTATTCATCTAGTAGTTTCTCCTTAGCGTGGTATCACAAGAATGGAAAAGCAAATACCTTATGTACTCAATACTAATATGAAACCAGTAGACAAATACACACTAAAAAAGGATTTTGAATGTTCTCAGCACCAAGAAATGATACATGTGGAAGGTGATAAATATGCTGAATACCTTGATTTCTATGCTATGTATATATTACACTCCACCCCATAAATATATGTAATTATGTGCCAATAAAAATAAATAAGGCCCTCACTAAATATGGGCTCCTCAACTGACCTTGGACTTCAGAACTATAAGAAGTAATATATTTTCTTTATAAACTACCCAGTTTCAGGTATTCTGTTATAACAACATAAAACAAGCTCAGACATAAGTGGACACAGAGTCCTCCGACACGGCACCATCCCTTAGCACTAGCCAGCATCTTGGAGGCAGGGGGAAGGTATTGCATCATTTTCTTTTTTTTTTTTTCATTATAAATCATAGCTGTGTACATTAATATGACCATGGGGCACCATACACTTGGTTCATAGACCGTTTGACACATTTTCATCACACTTATTAACATAGCCTTCCTGGCATTTTCCCAGTTATTTTGCTAAGACATTTACATTCCGCATTTGCTGGAGAATCATTCATTTTGGTAGGAAAGTGCATATTCTGAGTGTGGGTATTTCTGCTATCCTCAGGACTTCAGCCAGCACCATCATCTAAGGAACTGCAGAGTGACTGGTTGGCCAGTACTGGATTCCACTTGTCAGACCAAGGGATCCGCCTTAGAGCAAAAGGGGTGTGGAAGTGGCCAGGAGTAAGAAATATAATACCAAGGAAATATAATGAATAGGAAGCAGTAAAAAATCCCAAGATGGTAAGAAGGACACATGATCAAACATACAGGTTAAAATGTGTTCAAATCTCCTTAAAACACTCTAATCAAGTAAAAAAAAAAAAAATCAAGTATAATAATTGCTACCTATTAGATCATATCTAAAACAAAGTGCCAGAGAAAAAGAAAAAAAGAAAATAAAGGCCCCTGGGATGGGGCCATGGGTCAAGGAAGAGAGTAGGCTTTCAGGGATTGCTTCTATGGTTGGATAAGATCCTCTAGGAGATTTTGATATATGTGTAGGTCACTACAAAAGTTTTGAGACAGACTGTGTTACGGTCCATGATTTCACTTTCAAGAAACACTGTCAACAGCGTCCTTTCTGATTCACACACGCAAGTTTCAACTTGCTCAGTTTACCAGTGTTGCTGGAAGGGGCTTATTTGCTTCCGTCCACACAGATTTTATGTTTCTCTATTTTTGTGCATCTCAAAACTCTCATAATGACCCATCTACCTTCCTAGGAGAGCATGCTCCCCTGATGGAAACAAAAGGATAACAAGTACATTTCATATAACTACATCTCCCTTAAAAGCCAGGATATAAGGTCAGTATCCAAAGCTGTTCTCAGAAGAGAATGTACATAGCCTTGAATGCTGTCAATATTGGAGGAGGCTAAGTTAAATAATGTGAGGCTTCAACAGATTTTTTTATTTTTTTATTTTTAGGAAAAGGCTTAATGGAATTAAAAATATAACAACATAAATTAAGAGTAAAATTTCAAAATAAGTCCAAAAGATGTTTGGAGAATACTTAGAGACCTAAAAATAGACCTGGCATTCGATCCTATAATTCCTCTACTAGGTTTATACCCAGAAGACCAAAAGTCACAATATAACAAAGACATCTATACCAGAATGTTTATTGTAGCCCAATTCATAATTGCTAAGTCATGGAAGAAGCCCAAGTGCCCATCGACCCGCGAATGGACTAGCAAATTGTGGTACCTGGAAGATTTGAGTATGCCCAAAAAGAATACTTTGGTTACACATAGATCATACTTTCAAATACTTTCAGATTCTTTATTGTTGGGTTAAAGGAATGTCAATCAAAACCTCATGTATTAAACATAAAGAGAAAATGTGGAGTTACTACAGAGAAACATATGATCACATGGAGTGAGAAGGAAGGAAACAGAGAACTACGTGGGACGTGACCTGAGACAGGTCAGATGAGTAGGAAGGAAGCCCATTCTGTAGCGTACACAGACTTCAGACAGAGGTGACGTGTACCCTGTGATACAGTAAAATAGTAAAGAAAGCTCATCAGAGGAACGTTTGGAAGTGATTTGCACAGGACTCTGGTTTTTTTTTTTAATAAAAAAATCAAAGTGAAAATAATTATTTTATTTTTCATGGGTAATTATTTGTTTCAGCCAATCCATCAAATTCAGGAAAGCAGAAATTTAAACTGAGCTAAGATATAAATCATGAATAGCTGCATGTTATCAGGACCACTTACCGTATATACTCAAGTATAAGCCGAGATTTTTTGGCACAAAATTTGTGCCGAGTTCGGGTTTTTCAGCACAAATTTTGTGCTGAAAAAACTCAGCTTATACTCGAGTATGTACGGTAATTAATTAATTTATTTATAAGAGACAGGGTCTCACTCTGTCACCCAGGCTGGAGTGCCGTGGTATGATCATTGCTCACTGCAGCCTCAAACTCCCAAGCTCAAGGGATCTTCCTGCCCTTTAGCTACTCAAATTTCTGTGACTACAGGTGTATTGATTTCTTATTTTTATTTTAACTTTTTTTAGAGAAGGGCTCTCACTATGTTGCCCAGGCTGGTCTGGAACTTCTAACCTCAAGGGACCTTCCTGCCTCAGCCTCCCGAGCAACTGGGATTACAAGTACAAGCCACTGTGCTCAGTGTAACACTGGGTATTTTCTCCTCTAGTGTGGTGATTTTCAACTTGTATGCCACACCACATTGGTGTTATGTGAGAGGATTTTAGGTGTGCCGCAAAAAATGTTTAAATATCATTAATAAAATTATTTGCAAAAGAAATTCGAAGCACAGTAAGTTCTCTTTTATTGATCAACATAATTTAAGTGTGCTGTGGAAGTTTCACTATATGTTCAAGTGTGCCATGAGATTAAAAAAGGAGGTTGAAAAACACTGCTCTAGTGATAGTACCTAAGGAGCAGAAGAATTCCCAGAGAAAAATATAGTATACCAAATGCTGTATATGGGAGGCGGCTAGATGTATGAGTTTCTAACTGGTGCTCTTCCTCTTCAAGTCTCACTTTTGCTCCAGTTGTTTAATCTCCAGATACAGCTTATACACCTCCAGGGCCATCTTCACATCCTCTGGGGACGGGAGACACTTTATGAGTTTTTTGCCTGTAAACACTTTCTCACAGCCATTAGGCATATCCTAAAAGAAATAAAAAGATGTTTTTTGAGAGGTTTCTCTCCAAACTAAATCCAAAGATATGATTCCTTTTGGATGCATCACTAATGACACCAAAATTTGAGCATCAGAAACCTCCTCAGGACAGATGGATAAAATCTGAAACTTGGGTCTCAGCAGTATTCATCCTGGAGTTCAGACCATCTCTGCTCTCAGGCAGTAATAAATAACTGCTGAAACAAGGAAGGATCAAGGACACCCAGGAGCCTCTGTAGGGACTACTGAAGGAAGAGTTCTGGCGATCCATCTGAAATGGAGCAAAAGCATAGCATTTATTATAGAAAGCATAAGGCTAGAAGCAAGGTCACCTGTAGGGGCTTGGTCCTTCTTGCTACAAAAGGAGAGAATTAGAACTTGCCTTTACAAGTGCACCAAAGAGCTTTGAGAATGACAGTGCTAATTCTGTAAATGATTTGTCAAAAATAAATCCTAACACAAGTCAGATCTCATTGATGTTGCCTGGGTCAGAGCTTTAGGTGATCACTGTGACCATCCTTGAATTGTGCCACTTACCCATTCACACTTGGGCACCTCTGGGTACCAGGTTCCGTTCTCTGTGCAGGTGATAGTTTGGGGGCCAACCACACCATAGCCAGGGTCACATTGAACAGTGACATTTTCAGGTTCAATATAATGATTCAGGACGGCAATATTTTCATGCTCAACATACTGATTCTCATCGACAGACAGCTTTCCATTTTCTATCTCTGGTTTCAGACACAGAGCTATAAAGGAAAAAATTGTGATCATCCTGTGCTTCTAAAATAAGATCTTACAATAGTAAAGAGTATTGAGGGTTGAGAAACACTGCTAAATCATACCTGATGCTGAGGGTTTTTCTTTACCTCCATTTATTTTATGACTATAATTAGGTTAATAATAATGATAATGTTATAGTGAGTACTACATACCAGTGTAAGCACTAATGCAAACACTACTATCTCCATTTTGTTAAAGAGAAAAATTAGGTACAGATAGTTTATGCAACTCATCCAAGTTTGCATAGCTTTCCTTGGAATAGGAAATCATGTCTAAACCTAAGCACAATAGCCCTAGAAAATGAGTTTTCAAAACTGCTGTATCTCAAAACCTTGATCTGTTCATGACCAGTGAAAATGAAAAAGCTATCACTACATTTGCCAAAAGCATAATGTTGATTAAAGAAACCCAGACACAAAAGAATACAAATGGGATTTCCTTTATATCATGTTAAAAGGTCAACTAAACTAATCCACAGTGTGAAAAGTCAGAAGGTTAGGGATGGAAGTTGAGGAGTCAATGGGCGATGACATGAGGACACTTCTGGAGTTCTGGTAATGGTAATGTTTCTTGACTTGAGTGGTGGTTTGCATGGGTGGTTTCACTTCGTGATAATTTATTGACCTGTAGACTTTAAATTTGTATACAGTGCCACAGTATGTTATTTCTAAATTAAAGCTTCTATTAAAACAGAGCAAAATGTGGCCTTCCAGATGAACTCTGGAAAGATACACACTGATAGTAGTAGTTTAAGAGTGTTAAAGTGTGTGATGGTTCATATTTTAATTACTCAAATTGAATAAATAAGTAAAATTCAAATTTCTGAGCATTGCCTTTGTCTAGGAGGAAACTCTATTACCAGAATGTTCATGGTGGTTATATGTTCCTACCAAGGGCAGTTAGGTTGAATTTACCTTTACACTGAGGAGCTGGAGATGACCAACGTGAGTGTGAGCAGGTGATCTTAGCCTTTCCATCCAGAACATATCCTTCATCACATTCATAGTGGATCACAGTAGTAAAGGATAATAATGAACTTATATCCTTATAGAATCCATGGTCAATGGGGGGAGGCATTTTGCAATCTGGAATAGTGAAAGTGAAGGATAGAAGAGAATGATCTAGTTTAATTAACAATTCAGAGCAGTGAACTGCCTTATATAGGACTATGTCATTAAATTAATATACTACAGACATATATTTCATGTCACTAAACTTTTGATACTATTCATGGACTTTTTGGTACAAAAGTATTATTTCAGCCACAGGGAATTACTCTGAAAGAGAATTATATTCAGTAATTATGAGGCTAAATAAAAAGTGCCAGAATGCCTTAAAAACAGATATTTTTAAAGTCAGATAATACAATATAAAAATGGCAAGAGACTTGAATAGCCTCTTCTATAAGGTGGTCATACCAATGGTCCACAGGCAAATGAACAGGTTCTCAACCTTAAAGTTCATCAGAAAATGCAAATAAAAGCTACAATGAGAAACCACTACACACTCAACAGAATGTCTACAGTTGAGAACGTTGGTAATATCAGTGCTGTCAAGAATATGCCACAATGGAACACTAATGTGCTACTTGAGGGTATGTAAACTCTTACAGTTACTTTTAAGAACAATATACTATTATCCTCCAGAGGTGAAGATAGTCATATCTTAGACCATAACAATTGCAATCATGGACATTCCTGTGGCAGAAATACATGATCCTGTGCACCTAGAGACAAATTTAGAAATATTTTGAGCAACATTATTTGTAATAGGCCAATCACGAAAGAGCCTAAATGTCCATCAACTTCAGAAAAGGTAAGTAAATTGTAGTACTTTCATTCAATGGAGCATTATTCAGCAATAAAAATGAATAAAGTACTAAAAATGAATAAAGTACTGTATTTAAGTCTTAAAAATACATTGAACAAAATTAGATAGACCACTGATGTATGATTCCATTTTTATTAAAAAAAAAAAAGTTCAAAACTAAGCTATAGTACAGCTGTAAACAAAATGAAGGAAACAATTACCCTGCAAATCAAGATGGTGGTTACATTTGAAAAAGGATGGGGTGGTAAAAGGGAGGACCTATGGGACTTCTGGGAACTAACAATGTTCCACTTCTCTACCTGGCTGAGGTTTTCATAAGTGTTTTCTTTTTGATAAATTATTTTGCTTCACATTTTCAATTTGTGTACTTTTCCATATGTGTGTTATATTCTAATAAGCTTTTTAAAAAAGAATTAGTTATCTTTGAAAATGTGTAAAGAGTGACTGAACCTGGAATCTCTATGCAATCTCTGCCTCTCCCAACTACCATACTCTCCTCAATGAACGTGTTTTAACATTTGGCAACGTTTTGAAAAAAGACTTCTTGAGATTATGTAAAACGAAGACATATTTTCACATAAGAAATATATGTATCATGTGGACTTAGCCTATCAGAAAAGGAATTATCTACAGTTCCATAAGTTTTGCAGAGGAAATGTAGTTCAATTTAATAAGCTTAGTGCAATTTAATAAATTTAGTGCATTAGTATGTCACTAAAAGCCACATTAAGGGAAGATTGTTCTTTTTAGGGATAAATCCAAGTTAAAGTTGAAAACTATTATTGCCTAAAAAAGCTATTTAAAACACTCTCCAATCGATGAGAATGTAGAAAAATCTTGATTGGCCTTTCTCATGGACTGCATCCTCATTAAGAACTCCTCCTCCATAGGAACACTGCTCTTAGGCAATTCATGGGTCTGGTTTTTTCCTATTAAGCCACAAGTATTCTTACTTCTCTATCCTTGCTCCATCCGCCCTGCTGCGATGTTCTTTGCCCTTCTCTACACATTACACTAGCACACATGACCATTCCTGCCTTGGGTTGCTGATGGCGCTTAGTAGAAATGATTTATGTAGTTCTTAACCATTTGCATTTTAGATATATGATACATTTATTTATGTATTAAGCACTTAATCCTCACAGTAAGTCTGTGAGGTAATTTTTGATCATATATCCATTCTGGAGAAAAAGAAACACAACCTTAGAGAGGTCAGATATTCTTCATAAGGTCACAGATATTAAGTGCCAGTGCTATGGATCAAACTTAGGGATTACGCTTGTACAACACCCACTGCTCCTTCTTAGAATACTATTATTTTCTGCTGTCTATAGCAATCACTGGGTAGATACTTTACGTGGCATCATTGGACATTTAAAAGGCTGTAAAATGGAAATTTAGGTTGAAGAACAGTATTCCTGTTACTTGCAAAGTCAACTAGCACTCCATAATTGATGGAGCAGGAGGCTCAGAGCCAATTAGAAAGCATTTAACTCCTTCACCCCAATCAAAGACATTGGAAGGCCAGAAATTAAATAACTAAAATAAGAATAATATTTGGAGAAGATTTTTTAGAGTGAAGCTTTTGTTGTCCTGCAAGCCCCATCACCCCAGGTAAGGCAAACTGTGAGTATACTTCCCCACACTGTAAGGAGTCCACTGAAAAAGCCAAAGATGTCTCCTTTCAGTTTGGAAAGGGTGGGACACAGTGGACTAGTGGGGGACTACTGCCAGGGAAAGCTGAAATATAACAACAGATGAGCTTTCTAGCCTAGCGGCTCTGGTGGCAAGACTGAATGAAAGATATCTGCTGTTTTGAGATTTGGCTCATGCTCCTGATGTTCAGAACAAAGAATAAGTGTGTACTTCCAGTGGATTAGAAATGAGCTGCATGAGAAAAACAGTCAGGGTGGAGTTGTTTTTAGCCCTATCTAAAAGGAACACCAAGTGGGAGGAAAGCTTCAGTAAGCAAAAAACAAAACTCTATGAGCCACCAGATGTCTAAGAGGTAGAAAAGAACAAGTGGTCAACCAGAATAGGAGTTGGGTTTGACCATATCCAGGGAATTATAGTTAGCAGCTCCTCAAAAGCACACACACACACACACACACACACACACACACACACCAAGAGAAAGAGCTAGCTTTGAACATCCAGCTCCGGGTAAGCATTGTTTCCTTTACCTCTTCTCCCAAAGCTTCAAATCTGTGGGGTTCAGAAAGCATAGTAACAATCATTCCACACTCAGTATTTGCTTTAGTAATGGGGAATAGAAATTGACCTGTATGTGAGTCTACAGCTTCCATACTACCTTTCCTAAACCTCAGACTAAGAACCTCCATAGAAATACAAAAATAGCTATTAATGTTTATGAAAAAGTACATTGGTATAACACCATACTAGGCTTTTTGGGTACCATTAAGGGGCATACTTGCAATGTACTTAAAATGATAAGCTACAGCCATATAAGTAGTTATACTATGGCACAAGCCAAAGAAATGCTAGAAGATTCAGACAGAAAGCAAGTTCTATAGAAGGTGGTGACAACAGAAGCCACTGGAGGATCAAGGGAATTATGCATGGAATAAGTTGAAAATACGTCTTCAAGGATAGGTAGAAGCCAAGTAGGTGAAAATAGCAGAGGCAGATTATATTGAGCTGATAAATAAATCTCTGGCTTCAGAAGATTATTATTGTAAGACAAGTGGAAGATAGCAGCAGAAAGAGAGATTCAAGTTGATAGACATTAAATGCCCTTTCAGGGGGTTAGGATCATAAGGGATGGGAAGATCTGAGGAAAAAAGAGAAAGATAAATAGAAACATGGATAAATACTTGAAAGACTGGTTAATAAACTAGGTAAGGCCTTCCTCCACTACCTCAGCGTCTAAGAGAGGGGAACTCAAAAGATGCCAGTTGGCCACTTTATCCTGTACTAACACCATTACCTAGATTGACACCCTTCCTCAATAAGTTTCATGCTTCTGATGTAAAGAATCATCTTCCAAATACAGATACTTCCTTAATAAGTCATGCTTCCCCCATACTACCCTCAATGCTGAAGAAAGCACAACTACCACATTTTTTATCAATCTGCTGGCTCACAGAAGAACGTGCAGCTATTGTTTTAGGATTGGGATAGTCTCTCTTAAACTATCCAAATCCCCCATTTTGATGCCATGATATCTGTTTTAAGGAATATGTTTATAAATATTTTTAATTTATTATAAAAATTAATTCAAACATGTTTGCAAATATTTTTAATTTATTATAAAAATTAATCCTCACAGATAAAAATAACGTTGACTGCTTCAAGAAAACATCACTTTTCTAAAAGGACATTACCATTTGAATTATGTAATGATAATTAAATTCCATAGCAATAGTTCTTCAACCAGTTCTGGCAACATCACTCAAACATGTACGTTTCTCATTTATTGATAAAATTTTCCCTACATTTCAATAACAATGCCTTACATTTCTAAAATGCTTTACAGTCTGCAAAACTTTCACTCAATACTTGTGAGCATAGATAATATTGTTGCTTTGTAGATGGAAATGTTTTCTAATCAAGCACTAAGATTGTACATGGCATAACTAACCTAATTGGAAAAGAAATGTGTTTTAAGCAGTTGAAAGCAATTCTTTGAATGTGAGAAACTAATTTGAAATTTAAAGCTTATTCCGTTTTTAAAGCACCCCTGCAAAGCTTTTTGCATATTAACACTTTATTATTCTAATTACAGCCTTTCTCTAGATTGCAACCATTTCCTTGATATTTTTAAATTCTTTGTTTTTATTAATTATGTAGTTCATTACATTCTCCTGAAAAGCCTTGTGAATTGCCACAATGTGACTATCTTTGATTAATTTTTCATTGAGAACTTCTCTCCATGCCTGGGAGAAACTTTCTCTTTTTCCCCATAACCACTGTACTCACCACACAAGCCAGAAGGGCACAGCAGTAGAGTCAAGACCCCAAATAGGCACCATGCTGGGCCAGTGCCCTGTAGTTCAGAGGACATGGCACAGACTCTCAGTGGTCACACTGAGGGGCGACACTCAGAGGGGCTCAATGTTCCCAGAGAGTTGAAGTGCGTAAGCCAAGGAGCTCAAGTTTAACAAGGCCCAATATCACTAACAGGGAGGGCCAGGGGGAGTGACCAGAATACCATGCTGAGCACACCCCTGGCAAGAGGCATTGACATGGCCCTTTCCTATACAGAAGAGTCCGGAACTTGATGCAAGAGCCCTCTGCGAGTCTCTGTGTATTTTAGTAGTCACGTGATGAGTCCTTTTCTGGGAAAAAGTAATTCCTCTCCTAGTAAACAAGAGCAAAAAGCAAAAAGGACTGCAGATCCTGAAGCACAGTGTACATAGTGGCTCTACAGGAATTAAAAGTCACAGCCAGAGACTGTCACAGCCAGGCTGACAAGCAGTTCTTGTCTGTGGTAAATGGTTTCTTTAATCAAGAGTATGAATTGTCTACAAAAGAATGAATTTTTTTTTAACAGAACCTACAAAGTTAAATGTCTTTATAAGACAGCCTCACCAGAACAGAGAAATACAAGTTTCTAAATATGAACATATTCAAGAATCTCAGCCAAACAATAATTAGTTTTACAACCTTCAGTGGGAAGGTTTTTCTCTACTGATACATCTAAGACATCAAGTGACTTACTCAATGATACTGTTCTAATCCTAAAACTATCCTATAACAGCACAGAAAAAAATGCATACACTGAAACTTTACTGATTGAGGATGATGAGTTAAGAAAAAGGGATGATTAAAACTTTCAGAATATCTGAATGGTCCTTGGTCATGGTGAAGCTTGCTATTTATCTCTAAGCACTGAAACAAAAATAGTTGAAAGGCACACTTGATTTTCTTCATGGGTAGCTAACCACAAGATGAAATTTCCCTAAGTCATACAGAACTGTCTAGATATTCATCCATACTTTTGGAAATATAGTATCCTAAGGTGAGACAGATGAAAGCACCAATCTGTATTCTATGCCTCACTCACCAACTGTAGGTGTTTGTTCCAGCAAGAGAGAGAGAGTTGTCCAAACAAGAGAGTAGGCTCCAGAACTTGTCCTAAAATGACCTTCATAGCCAGTTAAATTCAAATGCTTGCTAAATACCAATAATAGCCAAAATACTTATTTCTCAAGAATAGGTAAGAAGAATTACTATATATAACTGAGAAAATTTCTTTAGAAATTAGTGAAAGCACAATTGAGTTTCAACTTCCTGGAGAGAAAGGAAAACAAATCCCCTAAGCACCTGCTTCCTTTATAAAGAGGAACTACAATAAGGAAATAATTTAAATGATTAATCAGAAAAGCTTCTGCACAGCTAAAGAGACAACAACCAAAGAAAATAGACAACCTTCAGAATGGGAAAAAATATTTGCATATAATGAATTGGACAAAGGCTTGATAACTAGGATCTACAGAGAACTCAAGTGAATCAGCAAAAAAAAAAAAGGGTCACAATCCCAAATATCACTGACAAGAGACATGAATAGAGCCTTCTCTAAGGAAGACAGATGAATGGTTAACAAACATATGAAAAAATACTCATCATCCTTAATCATCAAAGAAATACAAATAATGCTACCATGAGATATCACCTATCCTCAGTAAGATTAGTCCACATCACAAAGTCCCAAAGCTGCAGATGCTAGGGGAACACTGTTGATGGGACTGCAAACTAGTAAAGCTTCTTTGGAAAGAAGTACAGAGAATCCTCAAAGAACTAAATTAGACCTCCCATTTGATCCTGCAATCACATTACTAGACATTTACCCAGAAGAAAAAAAATAATTTTATCATAAACACATTTGCACTAGATTGTTTATCACAGCTCAATTTACAATCACCGAATTGTGGAAACAACCCAAATGCCCATCAATTCAGGAATGGATTAACAAATTGTGGTACATGCACACCATGGAATACTATTCAGCCACAAAAAGGATGGTGATTTCGTATCTTTTGTAATATCCTAGATGGAATTGAAACACATTCTTCTTAATAACGTATCACAAGAAAGGAAAAACAATTATCCAATGTACTCAATGCTACTATGAAGGCATGCCCACAGAGAAGAAAAACTGATTTCATTTCAAGTTGGAAGGAGGGGGTAAGGGGAAAGGGAAGAAGGGGTCGGGGTGCTCTCGCTGAATGGGCATGGGCCTGGGGGTGGTTGACATACTTTTTGTGTGTGGGACATAACCACAAGAGGGACAATCCTAACAAAATCAAAGATTTTGACCTGTTGTTTGTACCCTCACATTCACTTGAAATAAATTTACCTTAAGAAAAAAATGATTACTTGTGTTTATGGCTGTATCTTCAGTGCCTAAAAGGGAAGCTTTGGAGCCAATATAAAGTAACCAAGAGCCCAGACCCTTAATTCTGACACAGACTCTAGTGACTAGTTGTATGATTCTAAACAGTTTGTTATCTCTAAGCATCACTTTCTCATCTGTAAGATGGGAATAGTAGTATTTCTGTACAGTACCAACCCATAGGATTCTTGTGAGAATTATATAACACAATTAATACCATTAATTATTTTCTTTTATTTATTTATTTATTTATTATTATTATTTTTTTTATTGTGGAGAAGGGGCGGGGAAAGAAGGCGGGGGAAGAGGTGCATGACAGGGTCGGGCCAGTGGCATGATACCACATTGGCTGTATCTAAGTAGAGGCAGTTTCAGGCCAGGCCTTGCTGAGTCGTTGCTACGCGGAAGTAGCTTGATGGATCTACTTCTAGTCAGGCTCTGGAAGTTGCACTAGGCCTCAGGCACATGGCAGGGCCCAACAATTCCCTCTTTTGTTTTTTGTATAGTGGAAAAACATAGCCCCTGTCTTAGGGTGCCTGCTCTTGCAGTTTCAGTCTTACCCGTCATGGGGATACAAACATCAATGGTTTGGTCCCTGTCTTAGGTTGACTGAACGCAGAGTGATCTTACCCATCTTTGGGTACTATGAATGTATCCACCGTGCAGCCTCTCCA
>CAUYPK010046685.1:0-29686 GCA_963574355.1 Loris lydekkerianus
AACCAGGCCAAACCATCACAGCAGAGTCCTATTGTGAGGAAATCGAAGAAATGTACCGAAAATTGCGTCAGCAGCAGCCAGCACTGGTCAACAGAAGAGGTCCGATCCTGCTCCACGACAACGCCCGGCCGCACGTCTCACAAATCACCTCACAAATCACCGTCCGAAAATCAAAGGAATTGAGCGTCGAAGTTCTGCCCCACCCACCATACTCCCCAGACCTCTCGCCAACCGACTACCATCTTTTCAAGCACTTTGATAACTTTCTCATCGGTAGAACCTTTGCCAATCAGGACCTAGCAAAAACGGCCTTCATTGACTTCATCGAATCCCGAGCACCTAATTTTTATGCTGACGGAATTAACTGACTTATGTTATGTTGGCAAAAGTGCACTGATTCAAATGGCGCTTATTTCGATTAAAATGAATAAATATTCACTGAGATATTAGTTTAAAGTAGACTCATAAAAACGGACAAAACTTTTGAAATGACCTGTCTCAAAAACAAGTAAGACTCTGTCTCAAAAAAAAAAAAAAAAAAAAAAAAGATCGAGGTCATCGGTGACAAACTAACCGCCAAAATCATAATAAATGGAGTAAACTGAAAGCATTCCCATTTAGAACTGGAAACGTCCACTATCGCCATTACTATTCCACATAGTGCTGGAAGTTCTAGCCAATGCAATTAGGCAAGAGAAGGATATTGAGGACATTCAAATGGAGGCAGAGGAGGTCAAACTCTGGCTATTTGCTGATGACGTGATGCTAAACTTAGAAACCCCCAGACACTTATCCACAAGACTTCTGGAAGTGATCAAGAAATACAGTAATGTCACAGGGTATAAAATCTATGTCCACAAATCAGTAGCCTTTTTATATTCTAATAACAGCCAGGTTGAAAGCAAAACAATACCCTTCACAGTAGCTTCAAAGGAAATGAAATATCTAGGAATATATCTAACAAAGGAGTTCGTGAAGGATCTCTACAGAGAGAATTATGAAACCCTAAGAAGAGAAATAGCAGAAGACATTAACAAATGGAAGAATATATCATGCTCTTGGTTGGGAAGAACCAATATTGTTCAAATGTCTATACTTCCCAAAGCAATCTACAGATTCAATGTGATTCCCACTAAAACACTAATATCATACTTTGAAGGACTGGGAAAAATAGTTCTTCATTTTGTATGAAACCAGATAAAAACTCATATACCCAAGGCAATTCTTAGTAATAATAAGAAATCTGGAGGCATCACTCTGCCAAACTTCAGATTATACTACAAGTCCACAGCAATCAAAGCAGCATGGTATTGGCACAAAAGTAGAGACATAAACATATGGAACCGAATAGAAAACCTAGCCATGAAACTAGCCTATTATTGCCATCTGATCTTTGATAAACCAGACAAAAGCATACACTGGAGAAAAGAATCCCTTTTCAATAACTGGTGCTGAGAGAAGTGGATAACCACATGTAAAAGATTGAACCTGCACCTCTCACAGCTTACAAAATTTGACTCACAATGGATAAAAGATTTAAATCTATGACACAAAATGATGATAATCCTAGAAGAAAGAGTGGGATAAACTCTAGATTATATTGGCTGGGGAAAAGTTTTATGAAGATTCCATGGGCAATTGCAACAACAACAACAAAAAATAAATGGCGCCAGGCACACTGGCTCATACCCATAACCCTAGCACTCTGAGAGGTGAGGTGTGCAGATGGATTAAGCTCAGCAGTTTAAGACCAGCCTGAGCAAGAGCAAGATCCCATCTCTACTGAAAGTAGAAAAAATTAGCTGGATGTTGTGGCAGAGGCCTGTAGTCCCAGCTACTTGGGAGGTTGAGGCAAGAGGATCTTTTTGAGCCCAAGAGATTGAGGTTGCTGTGAGCTAGGATGATTCCACAGCAGTCAACCCCAGGGGACAGAGTGAGACTCAATCTTAAATAAATAAATAAATAAATAATACTTAGTTAAGCTAAAAAGCTTCTGCACAGCTAAGGACACAATAATTAAAGCAAACAGACAACATTCAGAATGGGAAAAGATATTTACATGTTATGAATCTGACAAAAGATTTATACTTAAATCTATAGAGAATTCAAATTAACCAACAAGAAAAGAGCAAACAATCCCATCTGTTACTGGGCAAGAGATACGGAGAGAACCTTCTCTGAAGGAAACAGATACATGGCAAAAAAAAAAACACATGAAAAAATTCTCATCAACCCTAATCATCAGAGAAATGCAAATCAAAACCACCAGGAGATATCGCCAAAGTCCAGCGAGAATCGCCCACATCACAAAGTCCCAAGGTGAGGGCCACAACTATAATAGGGACCTTACCTAACAAAGATAAATAATATGACCTAATCATTTATATGTTCATATTAATCTGAAATTTTAAAAACGAAGAAAGACCTCATATTATATTGCCTACCAGCCCCAAATCACATAAAATAAAGCTATATAATTCATGAAAATAGCATAGTGAATGTGTGGATTTTCTTTGTGTGGGAGGGTGGGGGTTGAGCAGAGGGTTATAGAGACTTACTTAGAGGTTTATGGGGTAACCTATCCTCTGTTTTCTCTCCAGGAAAGAGAGGCAAATCAGAACTATGGTAGCCTAAGCTCCCTAAATTCTGCCAGATTACGAAATCTTCATGGTATTCTGTGGGAAATTATTCCATCAAGAAAGCAGGGTAGGATAACAGAAAACAAGATTTCTGTAATTGCTTCCAGTACAAAATACCATGCAGAAGAAGAAGTTAACAGAGGTGTACAACTGCACGGGTCAGCTCACCTGTCCTACATATGGGTAGGCATCTTCAGAGTCAATGCCCCGGTTCTTCTGCACATACTGGAAGGCATTGGTCATATAGCCCCCTCCACAGCCATCATTGTCAGACACACAATCCACCAGGTTCTGGGGGCTCAGATTTAGGAGTTTGCCAGTTTTCTTCTTGAGTTGGCCCTCCAGGGCACCCACAGAGCTAAACGCCCAACAGGAACCACACTGACCCTAGGAGGCACACGAAGAAACTATCAATCACTGCTGTGCACACTTGTTATATCTTCTCTCCACATGCCTGAAGAAATGTCACGCATACTATAAACTTCAGCACAAATACCTTTGTTACGAAGTTTTCCTTTTCCCCTTCATTTAACATTTGTGGCACTGTTCTATTACTATTACTAACCGTTACCATCTTTACCATGGGCAGCAGTAAAGCAGAGAAGATCAGACTACTGGCTTTGGAGGGCTCTAACCTTGGTCATTAGCCATGTGACCTTGGGTAAGTTACTAAACCTGTCTATGCCTCAGTTTCCTTATCTACAGGCATAGCCTACAGATATAGCTGCTCAGGAGGCCGAGGCAGGAAGATCATTTGAGCCCCAGAATTTGAGGCAGTAGTGATCAAGCCACTGCACTCCAGCTGAGTGACACAGCAAGACCCTATCTCCCAAAAAAAAAAAAAAAAGTGTTAGCAATTAATGTTTGTTCAGTTAGACTGTTGATTTTCTTTCATTTCCCATTCTATTTTTTAAGATTGAGGATTTCTAGAGGACAGAGTTTATGTTTTAGTCATCTTTTTTTGAGACAGGATCTTGCTTTGTCACCAAATCTGGACTGCAATGTCAAGATCATAACTCACTGCAGCCTCAAACTCTTGGGCTCAAGTCATCTTTCCCTTACCTTCCCAAGTAGCTGAAAGTACAGGCCATATCATGTTGGTTAATTTTTCTATTTTTTTTTTTTGTTTGCAGTTTTTGGCCGGGGCTGGGTTTGAACCTTCCACCTCTGGCAAATGGGGCCGGCGCCCTACTCCTTTGAGCCACAGGTGCCATCCTAATTTTTCTATTTTTTTATAGAGATATTTGTTGTCTGTTGCCCAGGCTGGCCTTGAACTCCTGGCTTCAAGCAATCCTCCCACACTGGCCTCCTAAAGTGCTAGGAATACAGGCAAGAGTCAACATGCCAGGCTGTCTCAGTCATCCTAGCACTGTATCTGGTAAATTCTAGGGGAAAAAGTGTTTGATCAATAAATGTTAAATCAATTGTTCATCTTGCTGACATAATCCTGTATTGTTTTGTTTTGTTTTGCAGTTTTTGGCCAGGGCTGGGCTTGAACCCACCACCTCCGGCTTATGGGGCCGGCACCCCACTCCCTTGAGCCACAGGCGCCGCCCCCTATATTGTTAAGGTTATGGGAAAACTGGCATTCTCATCCTGGTAAGAATGTAAGATTGTAAAAGCTTTTTTGGAAAGGATTCTCTGTGACCTAGCAATTCCAATTTTAGGATTTATTTTGCATTAATCTTTGTACCTGTGTACAAAAATACATGCACAAGGATGCTTACTGAAATACTATTTGTAATAAAAAAAAAAAAAAAAAGAAACCCAGAAATAAGCTAAATGTACAAAAATAGGTGAGGAGTAAAATAATGGTTAAGCTCTACTCTCCTAGCATAGCAAGATACACCGTATTTCCTTCCTGGTGCCCTCCTATCTCAAGAACAAAGCAGCAGCAAAAGGAAGAGGCCACGCCAGACTACATGTGCACACCCAGAAGGAAGGAGAGTACCTGGTTTTTGACAGGAGTAACATATCCTTTCTTTCGATAGTCAATAGAATCTGGGGCTCTACCTTCCCAGTCAGGGATATAGAGGGTGTCGTTACTGTGGGAACGAGAGGGGGGCACCTTGAGTCCAGTCATCTTCTGAATCACCTCTTCACTGGTCTGAGATAAGGAAGAAAGAGGCATTAGCAAGGAACTAAAGCAAGTAAGGCAGGTGGGTAAGGAGCTGAGGGTCAACTCACCATGTCCCCCAAGTGGTTCATGGCCAGTTCATATGTATGGACACCAAGAGAGGCCTCAAGGTTATGGATGGAAATATACTTCAGGTTTTTTTCCCAAATTAAACGCCGAGAGATTTCATCCACCTAAACAGAGCATAGTCAGTACCCGCACAGACTGTGCACAAAGTTGCAGACACAATGTTGTGGAAGTTTTTAGGAGAAAAGATCTAAGTCACGATTATAAGGACCTTAAAGAAACATAAATACAAGTAATACAATGCAAAGGTCTAGATAGGAAAATTGCTTATAGACTAAAAGCATTAATCTGAGAAGTCTTTCCAAAATATAAGAAATATAAGACAGGTATAAAGCAAAGGAAGGATACAATTTGATGGAGGGCGAGTTGAGGCAGAGGAATTGAAACTGTTAATAGCTTAGGGAACGGGGACAGGTTTGCTTGGAATGAAGCATTTGAAGAACGGAATGTGGAAGCTAGGACTGGAGGTCCCAGGTCTCAGCCCCCCTGCCACACCTCTGGCCAGGTCCCCAGGCACCTTGCTATTATACTCCTTCCTGTGCGTCTTCTTCCATAGCTCCCACTGAGTGTCCAGTATCTCCTCAGGGTACAGAGCAAAGCTCACCATGGGTAGCAGCATAACCTTGAGTCCCCACATCCTAGGGAAGGCCATAATTAGGGGAGACTTTCACTCAGCAAAGGGTTCACAGCCTGGCTTGGGATGAGGAAATAGCGGGAGCTATATTCCTAGAGGTGGCTCTTAACCTTTTAGGAGTTGTAGGCTCCCTTGAAAAACTAGTAAAATGCATGCACACACAGTGATAACCCAGGGATTCGTGCTGTCAATGAATCCCTTCCTCTGAACTGTTAGGCAGAGGAAAACTAGCCTCTGTGAGGAAGGTAGAAAGGGAATGGTGATTTTCATGATAGGAGGGGTCTAAGTTTGGGTACATCTGCTTCCAAGTATTCTGACCTAAGGAGATTCAAATTACACACTCTCTTTCTCATACACACACACACACACACACACACACACACACACACTTGCACAGACAACCAGAAAAGGGGTCAGCTGTTTCCTCTAGGGTCCCCAGCAGACTTGGAGATGAACAAGGTGAGAGCATGAATAGGTTGCAGAATGTAGAAAGGAGAGATTTCCAGCTAAATTTTGCTTCCTGATTATTTTTTCAGAGTATTCTCTTCCTTGCTTAAATTCTAGCACTTTTCCAGGTCTTATCAGAAAAGGACAACAGAAAAGTTGAGCGTTTCTTCTGTCTCCTTACCCGCCTTTCTCTTTCCCTTGGCTCCTTAGGCAGGAACTGCCCTAATCTTAGCCAGATGCTGTGGGTTGGATGATTCCCCCTCCCCAACAACAAAAAACCTCTGCGGCTGAAACACAGGACAAAGAGCCTTAGAAGCAAGGCCTGTTAGAACAATGTAAGACACTTCTATGATGATTAAATTCAGAAGTTTACTCTAGCTTAGTACATTTCTTGCATTGGCTTGCTTAATTACAAGTCCTCCATTTTATGAAACATTTGCAGGCGAAGCAAGTCATACAACTTGAGTAATTTCTGAATTTATAGTCCATTTTTGTGTAATCTTTGCTAGCTGGCAAATTAATAGCCGGCGTGTAGAGGGCTTTGAGCCATCTCAGGAAGCATGGGGCCATCACCCCTGGTGCACTCTGCCTCCTCCCCATTAGTGAGTTAACCCTTTGGTCCTTTTTGGCCAAGGCAGAAAACCCTGAGAGGCTACTTTTAAGGGATGGGTAAGGATTCCCTGTACCCTTTACTTTTACTGATAAGCAAGTACGTGTATATATACATATCGTATAAGGAATCCTGAAGATTTCCAGGCAGACTTTACTTGGCCAGGAAATGGGTATTTCTGTTTTCATCTGCAGAGCCCCAAGTCACTATGTCTCTAATACTCTTAAAAAAGAGAACTGGCAGGAAAGAAAAGTTAAAAGATTGAGGAAGTTAAAAATGTTACCTGCTGGTGGGAATCTGTTGTTGGATCTGGTGTCAGCAGGGAAGTATGGGCAGATGACTGGGGAGTGCTAGATTTATCCCATCAGGATTGCGGAAGTCAGCTCTAGCTGTCGGCTGGAAAATGTGGATAAGAGGAGGCGGGGATAGAAATGCTGAGAGAAGGGGGACTTCAGGAGGGGGGAAGGAGGCAGTGGACTTGCACAGTGGTTGTGTGTGCGCGATGCATATGCCGGGTGGAGAGTAGCTATAGGGTCTCACATGGCTGTCTTTTGGTGCAGACAAAAAGGATCTCAATACGTTATTACTCAAGGAGGGGTTCACCTCTTTTGGTGAGGAAATAGAACAACGCAGCCCTAATCCCTCCCATCTTCCTTCTTTATTATCTTTTATTATGATATTGGAAGACTATATTTTTCCTACCATTTTCCTATTACAACCTACCTCCCAACATTGAAAAGTTTTTAGATTTGTGTCTGACCCTCCCCTCTGGGATGAAGAAATAAACTGAAAAGGGTAGGAAGGGAAGCCATAGGCTCTAAAGTTGTATTTTGTAAGTTTGCTGGCTAAAAGCTATTACCACTTCCAGTAAGAGAAAGCTCTCCCAGTCTTAACATATTTTGCTGACAGAGGATAGGCCCAGGAAGTTCAGATGAAATTAGCTCTTAAGTAACCTCATTATGACAGCACTTGAATCAATGCCCAAAGTCCCATGGATTCACGTGTTGAGTCTGTGGCTAAACCCTCAGATGGCGGATGCCTGACCTACATCATCTGTCTCTAATATTAAAATCCCCATCTGGGTCCCAGTATCATGAGTTTCTGGAAATGCTTCCCCAACATCCAGGCATCTGACAGATCACAAGAATCTAGCTCAGTTCCCAAACCACACCCCTAAACTTCATTTTCTTCCATAAACAGACATAGGGAAAGAGGGTTCTTGTAGTAAAAAGGATAATACATGGAATCTAGACTCACTTTCCAGCTGGATTCTACAACAGACCCTCAATGACACAGGCTTATGGCTCTAGATTTTTAAGAGTTATTAATGAGCCAACATGGTCCTAGAGAGAAACCAGGTCCAGACCTGAAGAGTTTAAATTTCCCCATCCCCAACTCCTTTTAATCCAGAAGTGGACATACTGAAAGGAAGCCATCCGTATGTGGTGGTTTCCAGTTCAGCTCTTTCTCTCTCTCCCAAGGACTTGGACAGCCCCCAGCCACCCTCATCTTGTGGTCACAATGTCCCTGCTGATTTTACTCAGAATGTGTCAGGATCAGGAGGACCAGTGTGGGGGAAGGGTGCAGAGGGATCAGAGCCCTGTGATTTCTGATTCCTGAAACTAAAGGATCACAATGTGCCTTATGTAGTCTGGCGCTCAAGCTATGGATCCCTTTAATTGTGGGTGATTGTTGTTTATGAGACGAAAAAGAACAAAAAAGCCACAATCAAGATCACACAACACAAGAAATTTTACAAAAGGAAAAAATACTTTGTTTTAAAATCTTTGCTACATGTCATTATTTTTGCCACTGTAAGGCTTGGCACAGATGCCAGCAATACAGAAATGGCCAAGAAAACAAAACAATCAAAAATAAAACCCTGAAGGAAAAGCAGAAACAAAACCCCCAGAGCATCTTCTCCCTCTTTTTCCCTCCCCCAAGGCCTTATAATAACTGTACAATATTATAGTCCTGATCACATTTAAAAACAGCTGATTACTTAAAAACAAGGATTCCATTGGAAACTCAACTTTTTGGTTTCATAAGTTGTGATATAAATATATATGTATACTGTATGTGTGCACATAGAATAAAAAAATACACTGTCTTGTTTTTCACTCTACTACCTGGTACCAGACTAGAGACAAAAGGGAGGGAAACCCAGTAAATGACATTCCTTCAGCCTCTCCAAGGCCATCCGTGCTCCTCAGTCCCCTGTGACTACATTTCACATACCTTCTCATGAATTCAGTCTTGCACTTAGATACTGGCTAGAGCCGATTAAAAAAAACAACAAAACTGATATACATAACTGTTACCTGAGGAAGATAAAGGACAAAAGTAGTAACCTGATTCAACATCTATATGGCTATAGTTAATTACCAAGTGACCCTGTTGGGATAGGCATCCAGACACCATCTGTCACATAGAGTTATTATACTTGTGCTTTAAAGCAAAACCCAACCTCGAGGTTAGAGAAGAAGCAAAGAATAAAGAACTATCAGCCCAGGAAACACTCATATCTCAGTTTCTTGTTAGAATAGATATTTTGAGGATGGGTGAAAGGCTGCTTTGTAAAAAGGGCTTTGCATTTGGTTTATATTCTAACGTGAGGATTTGCACTGGGCCTGCTAATCCAAGAAGTTGAGTTTCCATGCAAAAATAACCTCTACAGAACACACATCATATGTGATTCTGATAGAAAAGTGCAGCATTATCCTTATGGCCATGTCCAGGATTTCTGAAAGTGTTTATCTTGCCAGTCTATTTCAGTATGCTGGCAGATCTTCCAGATAAGGTGAGAGCACCAAAAGCGGGAGTGATCCAGCTTTATCGCTAAGTATGTTCATTGAGAAACCAACCATACCAACAGAAGACTATATATCTGCTTTACAGTTGCATGTAGGTTGGGTATGGATGTAAGCACAGCCAAGACATTATTATTTAAATACTCTTTGGCTGCAATACTAAGTAGAAAATGTCTGGAAGATTTAACCCCTTAGGACTCTTTGAAAAGCACACTGAAAGACAAAGATAAAATCTGGGACAAATTTTGCATAATTCCCTAATAGGAAGAAAGAACTTCAGGAAGAGCACGCGCATGCGCAAACACATACGCGCACACACATAAATATACACACAAGAAGCCAGCCCCCCCCCCCCCCACTTACTAACATGTTTCTTTCCAGAGGAATTGCTCACACAGGCAGCAGAAAGAGCCTATGCTTACTTCCTAAAGCCCCATGTATACCTACCATGTTCCATGGTCCTCTAACATAAGGACATTTCTCCTCTCTTCTACTCTATGCAGAATTTCTCTCTAAAAACAAGCCATACTACTCAAGGCAAACAGTGGATGCCAGGTTCTTCTAACCTGCTTCTTGACCCTAACACAAATCATCACTGCACAACTTCTGGTCAGGAGATGTAAGGAAAGGGATTCTAACTTCACCCAGCCACAAATTTTCAAAGGGTCTTAAAAGCCTTAGAGATTTAGTCAATCTCTCCTATAAATTTTACCTCAGAGAGGCAGGAAGGCAGGGGAAAAGCCAAAAGGCAAAAGGGGGTACATGTCAGGGGTGAGGGAAGGGAAGGGAGAGGAATTTTTATTCTGTTTACAGAAAGATTTGCTTTATAAAAAAAAAAAAAAAAAAGACTTTTCTCCCCCACCCCTTATCCTCACCCCAAAAGTTCTATTCTGAAAAAGAGGGAAACATTGTTAGATCAGGAAATTCTTCATTGTTGTAGCTGTTGCTCTGGTCTCCCAGCATGGAGAGCATTTCCTAATGAGAGAAAAAAATTAAGTTGGGATCACATACCTTACATTATCAAGTTCCCTCCCCACATTCCCCTGCACTGCCATCCCTGACACCAAGAATTGCTGTTATGCTGAGCTCTCTCAGCCTTCCTTACTTCCAGCAACTCTGACTCCTTTAGATCATAGCCTTTCTTCCTTACCCCTTCTCTGTCTTCTTCCTACAGTTCTACCTTTTTCCTTTTTCTAGTTCTCAATATTTTCAAAGGAGAAAAATCTGATTGTCGTAACATTCCATATAACCACCTATAGACATGGAGTCTTGTATCCTTTTTTTCTATCCAACACTGTTTTGCCTTCTTTCACTTTTTGCTTTAAAGTAGCTCTTCCTTTGTCCTGCTTGAGACTACGCTCTCTAGTGGCCCTCTCAGAACTTACATAAACAGACTTTTACAGGTATAATCAATATGTTCTATTTTATATATTTTTTTAAAAAATCATCCTGCCTCTCTTATTTTTATATTTATTTTATTTTACTTAATTTTTGAGACAAGAGTCTTGCTCTATTGCCCTAGGTAGAGTGCAGTGGCATCATCATAGCTCACTGGAATCTCAAACTCCTGTGCTCAAGTAAGCCTCCTGCCTGACCTTCCTAGAGTGCTAGGATTACAGGTGTCAGCCACTGCACTTGGCCTATCCTGCCTCTTTTAAACCCAAAGCTACTATGAAATGGGGATGTGGATCTCCTTGAATGAACTAAAGTGATTTTCTTTGACCTCTTCCTATGGTGTTTCACTTCACTAAATCTCATTCTGGTTAAAGTGAATGCATTACCCTAAGTTCACAATCTTTTTTTTTTTTTCTTTTTTAAAGAGATGAGTTCACACTAGGTTACCCAGGCTAGCCCTAAACTCCAAGGCCTCAGTCTCCAAGTATCTGGAACTATATGCACACATCTATACACCCAGCTTCCATAATCTTTTCAATTACTGATAATTTATTCCTACAGTCACCCTCTGTCTTCTCATATATGCCCCAAACCAAACTCCTCACTTGATTTAGGCATACTTCCTTCTCTATTTCTCCTCCTAGACCCTTTCTCTACCAGTTTGTGATTTTCTTTTTGCCTTTGCCTTTTCTTTTTCCCATCCCTGACTCTCTCCATTTCTTCCTTCCAGTCTTTTTTTTTTTTTAAACCTGTAGGTAGGTGTGAACAGTTTCTGATTTTCTGAAGTCTTTTCTCCTTCTCACCTGGAAGACCTCAGGCTGACCAGGTTGCTGTGCTGATGGCTGCTGAACATGCTGCTCACTGGAATTTGAGCGATGATGAGCCTGCTGGCCTTGCCACTGGGGCCAGACACTGACACCCTCTGCTGTTCGTGTCTGGAATTGTCCTGCAGTCTGTCCAGTCTCCGGAGCTAGAAACACAAAAGAATAAACAACTCTAGTCTCTACTGGAAAGGAGAAAGTGGCATATATAAGCTATTCGTTTTATCTAGGGTAACTTCTGTCCTCTCTGCCTCTTCTATTTCAAAACCCATCCCCAAGTTAATCTTTTTTCTCCAGTCAGCCTTTCCAAAGAGTCCTTTGCTCATTTAGATTAATCTGCATACTATTAATTTTTTTCTTTTGATTTAGCATCTCACTGTTGCCCAGGCTAGAGTATTGTGTGTCATAGCTCACAGCAACCTCAAAATCCTGGGCTCAAATGATCCTCCTGCCTCAGTCTCCCACATAGCTGAGACTGGGCACCCACCACACCTCCTTCTATTTTATATTTTTAGTAGAAATGGGGTCTTGGTCTTGCTCAGGCTGGTCTTGAACTCAAGGGATCCTCGCACCTCAGCCTCCCAGAGTGCTAGAATTATAGGTGTGAACCTCCATGTCTGACTTGCTTACCATTAAATGTTTGACAATTTACATGCTTGTTATGTGTGCTACAAGTATTTTTCATGTTGGTAAGTTTTGTGTTTTTTTTTTTTTTTTGTAGAGACAGAGTCTCACTTTATCACCCTCGGTAGGGTGCCATGGCTTCACACAGCTCACAGCAACCTCCAGCTGCTGGGCTTGGGCAATTCTCTTGCCTCAGCTCCCGAGTAGCTGGGACTACAGGCGCCTGCCACAACGCCCGACTATTTTTTTTCGTTGCAATTTGGCCAGGGTCAGGTTTGAACCTGCCACCCTCGGTATATGGGGCTGGCACCCTACCCACTGAGCCATAGGCACCACCGGTAAGTTTTGTTTTGTTTTTCAGACAGAACCTCAAGCTGTCACCTTGGAGAGTGCTCTGGCAGCACAACTCACAGCAACCTCCAACTCCTGGGTTTAAGCAATTCTCCTGCCTCTGCTTCCCAAGTAGCTAGGACTACAGGCTCTTGCCACAACGCCCATCTATTTTTTGGTTGCAGTCATCAATGTTGTTTGGCGGACCTGGGCTAGATTCAAATCCGCCAACTCAGGTATATGTGGCTGGCGCCTTAGGTGCTTGAGCCACAGGCACGGAGCCCATGTTGGTAAGTTTTAGTAGATAGTCCAAATGGAAGGTCACCTTCAATTTCCCTACAATTAGATCAGGGTACCCAGGACATAAGCC
The DNA here is from genome assembly GCA_963574355.1 of Loris lydekkerianus. Taxonomy (NCBI): domain Eukaryota; kingdom Metazoa; phylum Chordata; class Mammalia; order Primates; family Lorisidae; genus Loris; species Loris lydekkerianus. Next base: position 12,884 of record CAUYPK010046685.1, read on the forward strand.
AACAGTTTTAACTACTTAATCCTTTCTCTTTAGTGGTGTGATTTTTCTGTTTCCTTCTTTCTAATCTAAACTTACCAAAACTGGATCCCCGACTGGTGAGACTGGGGTAGGCAGCACCACCAGGTGACGCAGTGGGAGCACCCGAGAGGGACATGGGGCTGAAGGAGGATGCAGTCTGAAAGTTGCCCACACCAAACTGGGAAGTGTGAGTCTTGGCTGTAGCCTGGGTAGTCACCTGCTAATGAGAGCAGGAGGAAAAGAACAAATGGAACATTAACATTATTGTATATACCATGCCTATGAGAATCAACACTGTTAATCACGTCATCCTTCTGAACCAAGATCATCACTGATTTGCTACTGTGTGAATTTCTTTGATTAACTCCCAATCTCTTAACACTATTTTTCTGGCAGCTAAGATAAAAGTGCAAAAAGCAAAGAACTATGGGATTAATGAAAGTTGTGAGAATTAAATGAAAGCATTTTGTGAAGTGTGAAGTTATATAAAACTAGAGGCATTAATAATAGAGGACTATATGCACAGAAAAGACTCTTTGCACCACTGTTCCATCTGTTGTGCATCCATTTGTTCCTAATGATGGTTGTTTTTTTTTAAATAAAAACTATGTCTTCTCACCATAACAGCAATGCATATCATTGTGGAATATTTGGAAAGTGAAGAAAAAGACAAAGAAAATAAGAATCATTCATAATTCTATCACCAGAAACACATGGTCAGTATATTTGTATAATTTCTTCCAGTTTTTCTTTTCTTATGCATTTTGTATATAAAAATAATACTGCATATAACATTCTGGAGCCTGGTTTTAGTTTTGACTTTTTTACTTAAAATATTACTTATAGAAATATATAGTAATTATTAGAGAATATTTGTCTTAGATTTAATATATTACATAGTAATATATATATTATATAACAATTTTTCAATTTTTTTATAAAAAGATATCACTGTATATAAATTAATAAATAATTTTCTCTTTGGTTCCTATAATACATAGTCCTAAACAAATAGGAAACTTCTTAGAATCTATTCCAAATCTCAAAATTAAACCTGCTCAAAATGTTCTGTGTGAACAATTCTGATTTATAATGAATATGTGAAAACCATGGACTCCAAAGAGATTTTTGGATTATCTGTTGATTTTCTTTCTTTCTTTTTTTTTTTTTTTTTTGCAGTTTTTGACTGGGGCTGGGCTTGAACCTACCACCTCCAGTATATGGGGCCAGCACCTTACTCCTTTAAGCCACAGGCGCTGCCCTCTTTTTTTTCTTTCTTTAAGACAGACTCTCCCTCTGTTGTCCAGGCTAGAGTGCCATGGCACCAATCTACCTCACAGCAACCTCAAACTCCTGAATTCAAGCAATTCTCTTGCCTTATCCTCCCAAGTAGCTGGAACTACCAGCACCTGCCAAAACTCCCAGGTAATTTTTCTGTTTTTAGTAAAGAGTCTGACTCTTGCTCAGGGTGGTCTTGAACTCTAGTTTAACGGATCCTCCTATCTCAGCCTCCAGGAGTGCTAGGATTACAGGTGTGAGGCACTATGCCCAGCTTTATCAGTAATTTTTTTTCTTTTTTGAGACAGAGTCTCAAGCTGTCGCCCTGGGTAGAGTGCCAGGACAACATAGCTCATAGCAACCTCCAACTTGGCAATCCTCTTGCCTGAGTTTTTCTATTTTTAGTAGAGATGGGGGTCTCGCTTTTGCTCAGGTTGGTCGTGAAGTCATGAGCTCAAGCAATCCACCTGCCTTGGCCTCCCAGGGAGCTAGGATTACAGGTGTCAGCCACCGCACTTGGCCCAGTGTATTTTTTTTTTCTTTTTCATTTTTACAGTAGCCTTTTATTTTTTATGCCTATTATGCCATGAATTCATAGAGAATAGGTTCCAGCAGCTCCAGGGCCTTTCCGGTGGATCTGACAAAGCTTGCTATGTCTATTACGCCATGAATTCAGAAGAAATAGGTTCCAGTCAGTACCTTATGCCCCCTCTCAACTGGTTCTCTTGGTTCTCCTGTGTGCTATGCTGTATGCCTTTTACACCATGAATTCACAGGGAACAGGTTTTAGTACCTTATGCCCCCTTTCAACTGGTTCTCTTGGTTCTCCTGTGTGCTGTGCTATATGCCTTTTACGCCATGGTTTCATAGGGAATAGGTTCCAGCATCTCAGGCATCTTACCACTAGTTCTCACAGAGTGGGCTTCTCTGGGTGGAGTAGGCTAGCACATCAGTTGAACCCAGGCACCTTTCTCTTTGGCTTCCTTCTTTTTCTCATCATTTTCCTTCAGGAAGCTATTTCACTCTTGAAGTGCTTAATAAGCTCAATACAAACATTTATGCCCTTGGCAAGAATCTTACCCTTGTTTGTTTATAATAATGCCAATAGCATGCTGGGTGATACAGTGGACTCTTCCAGTTTTGCCATGGTAACATCTGTGTGGCATGCCTTTTTGAATAGTACCCATTCCTTTGATGTCTACAGTATCACCTTCCTTGTAGATTCACATGTATGTGGCCAAAGGAACAATTCCACATTTTCTAAAAGGTCTAGAGAACATGTGTTGAGTGCCTCTTTTCTTTCCCTTTGTGTCTGTCATTTTGGTGAACTACTGGAAGATGGCATCTCTAGCCAAAAAGCTTTATTTAAAAAAAAAATTTTTTTTTTGAGACAGAGCCCCAAGCTGTCACCCTGGGTAGAGTGCTGTGGCATCACAGCTCACGGCAACCTCAAACTCCTAGGCTCAAGCAATTCTCCTGCCTCCGCCTCCCAAGTAGCTGGGACTATAGGCTCCTGCCACAATGTCCAGCTATATTTTGGTTGCAGCCATTATTGTTGTTTGGTGGCCCCAGGCTGGATTCGAACCCTCCAGCTCAGGTGTATGTGGCTGGCGCCTTAGCCACTTAAGTCACAGGCGCCGAGCCTTATCTGTGATTTTTATTACCTAGCTACTCTTACCAAAGATGAAAATTGAAAGGTGGAGAACGGGAGTTGGGGAGAAGGTATTCAAAATAAACAATAATTTTACGTATGCCAAAAAAAAAAGTTCAACCAACCAACTAAAAACAATACACTGACGACACAAAGATAAGTTTTACCTGGGCAGAGAAGCCTGGGCGGGTACTAGGGGTCCAAGTTGAGGCTGATCCCTGGGTAGGGTTAGAGTGGCGGGAAATCTGGGCCAATATCTGTCCAGCAGAAGCTGATGGTTGGACGATGGTTACAGGAGGAGCCAGACCACTATTCCTAGGTTTGAACAAAAAGTAAGGTAAATGATTAAAAGGATGAATTTACCACAGAAACTAGGAATTGAAGGATAATCCAGTGCTATCCCCTAGATTCCCTTGACTTACTTGGGATTAAGGAAAATTCGATAATAGAATTTGTAAAAGACAGAAAGATAGTCACACACTGACCAGGACACAGAGATGGAGCCTAGCATATGGCAACAGGACAGGTACAAAGGTATCAGAGGAAAAAAAGCAGCTTCTCTGCCTCACATGAGGCCCTACAAGCTCTAATGCTTTGTCTGAAATAACCAGAGAAAGCAAGGAAAGAATAAAATTTGGATTCAGTGACTGAATCCCTTAGGGCCTTATAAAGCAGCACACATATATGGGGCTCACCTGAAATTCTCTGCCGGCCGGGGGGTAGGTGGGAATGTGTTGCCCTGGGAGAATAGCTGTTGGGTGGCAGGGACAGTGCTGGAGGAGATGCCTTTACTCTGATCTGTGGACCAAAAGGAGTCGGGGAGGGCCAGTCAAGGGGCTGTAGTATATTAGTTTAGTTCCTATTCACTCATGAGTATAATGATTAGGTGGATATACACTGGAATATCATTGATTAGGCAGTGATAGGCCCATCAATAAGTGATCTAAACAACAATTTAAAAGGGGAACAAAGGCCCAGCACCTGTAGCTCAGCGGCTAGGGTGCCACCCACATACAAAGGAGCTGGCAGGTTCAAATCCAGCCCCAGCCTACCAGGGCATTATGGTGGGCGCATTATGGCCCGGGCCTACCAAACAACAGCTGGGCATTATGGTGGGCGCCTATAGTCCCAGCTACTTGGGAGGCTAAGGCAAGAGAATCGCTTAAGCCCAAGAGTTAGAGGTTGCTGTGAGCTTCGATGCCACAGCACCCTACCCAGGGCGACAGTTTGAGACTCTGTCTCCAAAAATAAATAAATAAACAAATAAAAATAAGGGGGGGAACAAAGAGGAAACATACCTGCATTGATGTTGGAATAGATTTCTGAAAATCTTGGGTCTCTATCCTGGGCAAACAGACCATCTGACTTCTCCAAGGGCTTGTTGTGTTCTGGTCCTGTGGCTGCCACAGGCTGAACAGAAACCTGTGGAATGCAATAATAAAAATAACCATTAAAGGTTTAACATGATAATTTAATAACCTTGAAATCCATATAAAGTACATATACACTCTAATTGGCACTGAAGAACTCCAGAAAACACTATCATCTTCAAGGAAGAAGGTATATACACACCTGGGAATGATTGTAGCTGGCCAGTCCATCTCTTCCTGGTACCATGTCCAATTCTGTTTGCTGTTGTTGTTGCCTATATGTCAAATGCCAGTGAGAAGAAAAATAGGAAAAAGGAAGATTTTCTTTTTTAAATCTGGGGAAAGGGCCTTAAAAAAAATAAGCAGGTTGCTGTTGTTGCTGCCTATATGTCAAATGCCAGTGAGAAGAAAAATAGGAAAAAGGAAGATTTTCTTTTTTAAATCTGGGGAAAGGGCCTTAAAAAAAGATAAGGAAACAATAAAACAAAAAATAACCAAGGTTGCAAATAGCCACCCCTGGGCTACTGACTGCTCAACTGATGATTCTTCCACCATTTATTACCTGGGTACCAGCTGCCCTGAACTCATCTCCAGGGGTAGGGTGGCTGTGGGACCTAGCTGTGGCCTCTGGATAGTGTTGGATAGTGTAGGCCGTGGTTCCTGGCTAGAGTTCCTAGAAAAACAGAGAAGACAAAATAGAGAAAATAACAAAGGAGGGTGGGAGAATCTGAGTCAGTACAGAAAGTTTTATAGATTCATAGGTAACTTATGACCTCAGTTTCAGCAAATAATTCATACTATTGATAGCATGGTATAAATAGAAACTATGGGGCAGCGCCTGTGGTTCAGTGGGTAAGGTGCCATCCCCATATACGGAGGTTGGCGGGTTCAAAACCGACCCCGGCCAAACTGCAACAAAAAAATAGATTGGGTGGCGCCTGTGGCTCAGTGAGTAGGGAGCCGGCCCCATATACTGAGAGTGGTGGGTTCAAACCTAGCTCCGGCCGAACTGCAACAAAAAAATAGCTGAACGTCGTGGCAGGCGCCTGTAGTCCCAGCTACTTGGGAGGCTGAGGCAAGAGAATTGCCTAAGCCCAGGAGTGGGAGGTTGTTGTGAGCTGTGACGCCACAGCACTCTACCAAGGGCGATAAAGTGAAACTCTGTCTCTAACAAAAAAAAAAAAAAAAATAGCTGAACGTCGTGGCGGGTGCCTGTAGTCCCAGCTACTCGGGAGACTGAAGCAACAGAATTGCTTAAGCCCAAGAGTTCGTGGTTGCTGTGAGCTGTGACACCATGGCACTCTACCAAGGGCAATAAATTTGAGACTCTGTCTCTAAATAAAGAAAGAAAGAAAAACTATGTCCTACGGCACATGGGTTCATCTTGTTTGGGTTCTTATTCAGTATCTAGCTGTTGTGGATTGTATATATTGTGATATATTGGGTTGGGTGTTTTGTATTTTTTTTTTTTTTTGAGACAGAGTCTCACATGCTAGAGTGACATGGTGTCAGTCTAGCTCACAGCAACATCAAACTCCTGGGAACAATCCTCCTACCTCAGCCTCCCTATTAGTTGGAACTACATTTGCCCACCACAAAGCCCAGCTAATTTTTCTATTTCTAGTAGAGACAGGGTCTTGCTCTTGCTCAGTCTGGTTTCAAACTCCTGAGCTCAACAGATCCCTCCCAGAATGCTAGGATTACAGCTACTACACCTGGCTATATGCTGTATTTTTTAAAAACACAAGTAAGAAACCGAAAACACATATCCTGAAACATTAACAAAGACTATGAAGTGTGAGAACTTTTTTATCTTCTCTCTATACTTTTCGATACTTTCCAAATTTTCTACACAGTATTTGTTAAAAAATAAAATACTAGGCCAGGCGTGGTGGCTCACACCTGTAATCCTACCACTCTGGGAGGTTAAGGTCAATCACTTAAGCTCAGGAGTTTAAGACTGCCTGAGAAAGAGTGAGACATGGTCTCTACAAAAATAGAAAAATTAGCCATGCGTTGTGGCAGGTGCCTTTAGTCACAGCTACTCAGCAGGCTGAGGCAGGAGGATCGCTTAAGCCTAGGAGTTTGAGGTTGCTGTCAGCTAGACTGATGCAATGGTACTCTAGCTTGGAGGAAAAGAGTGAGACTCTGTATCAAAAAATAAGTAAATAAAATAAAATACTAAAACCTAACTAAAATTAATTTCAGTGAGAGAAAATTATACCTAACAGTAGAGAAAGCCATTAAGAACTTTACTTTAGTACTTAAAAAAACTTTATTTTCTTTTTGAGACAAGAGTCTTACTATGTCACCCTCAGTAGAGCACCCTCCAAAATAGCTCACAGCAACCTCAAACTCTTGGGCTCAAGTGATTCTCTTGCCTTAGCCTCCAAAGTAGCTGGGATTATAGGAGCCTGTCACAATGTCCAGCTATTTTTTTTGTTGTTGTTGCAGTTGTCATTGTTGTTTAGCAGGCCCCAGCTGGGTTCAAACCCACCAGCCTGGGTGTATATGGCCAGTGTCCTACCCACTGAACTACACTGCCTTTGTTTAAATTTTTAAGTCCTGGGAGGTGCCCATAGCTCAGTGGGTAAGGTGCTGGCCACATACACCGAGGCTGGCAGGTCTGAACCCAGCCCAAGCAGCTAACCAACGACAACTGCAACAACAACAACAAATAGCCAGGCGTTGTGGAAGGTGCCCGTAGTCCCAGCTACTTGGGAGGCTGAAGCAAGAGAATCGCTTAATCCCAAAAGTTTGAGGCTGCTGGGCGGCGCCTGTGGCTCAGTGGGTAGGGCGCCAGCCTCACATACGGAGGGTAGCGGGTTCAAACCCGGCCCCAGCCAAACTGCAATGAAAAAATAGCCGGGCATTGTAGCGGGTACCTATAGTCCCAGCTACTCATGAGACTGAGGCAAGAGAATCACCCAAGCTCAGGAGTTGAAGGTTGCTATAAGCTGTGATGCCACGACACCCTACCAAGGGTCATAAAGTGAGACTCTGTCTCTAAAAAAAAAAAAAAGTCTGAGGTTGCCGTGAGCTGTGATATCACAGCACTCTACCAAGAGCAACATATTGAGATTCTGTCTTCAAAAAAAAAAATTTTTAAATAATATGGAAGCACAAAATTGCTGTATAATGAAATATAAAAATGCAAAAATAAAAAGACAAAACCAAAAAGCTATAATGATTATGACCATACAATTGAGACTAATAAGGAATTCCTAACTCAATCCATTGCTATTCTAAGTTAGCAAAAATTAAACATCATGAGTTCTTAAGACTGAATTGGACAATACTGTTATCATCAGGTATTACTCACATTCGCTAAGTATTCATAATCTGATCTTCAAGAGCTGGGTTCAAGACCAATTCTACAGAAACAGATTAAGTGGCAAAGAAGTAACCTGAAAATTGATGCCCACTTAGATGATTATAACAAAAAAGAGACAGCAGCAAAATGTTGACAAAGATGGATAGCCAAAAGTGGAAACAAGGCAATGTCCATAAAATGATAAACTGACGGACAAAATGTGGCACATATCTATGCAATGGAATATTATTTGGTCTTGAATAATGAAATATTATTTGGCAAATTTTTTTTTTTTTTTGGAGACAGAGTCTGACTTTGTCGCCCTCAGTTGAGTACTATGGCGTCACAGCTCACAGCAACCTCAAACTCTTGTGCTCAAGCGATTCTCTTGCCTCAACCTCCTAAGTAGCTGGGACTATAGGGGCCTGCCACAATGCCCAGCTATTTTTAAGACAGGAGGTCTCGCTCTGGCTCAGGCTGGTCTGGAACTGATTAACTAAGGCAATCTATTTGCCTTGGCCTCCCAAGTCCTGGGATTACAGGCGTGAACCATCACGCCTAGCCTATTTGGCTATTAAAAGAAATAAAGGGTGGTGCCTGTGGCTCCAAGGAGTAGGGCGCCAGACCCATATACTGGAGGTGGTGGGTTCAAACCCAGCCCTGGCCAGAAAAAAAACCTGCAAAAAAAATAAAATAAAATAAAGTGGCTGGGTGTGGGGCTCATGCCTATAATCCTAGCACTCTGGGAAGCTGAGGCAGGAGGATTTCTGGAGGTTAGGAGGTCAAGACCAGCCTGAGCAAGAGCAAGACCCCATCTCTACTAAATAGAAAAATTAGCCAGGTGTGGTGGTGCACATCTATAGTCCCAGCTCCTCTGGAGGCTGAGGCAGGAGGACTGCTTAAGCTGAGGAATTTGAGGTTGCAGTGAGGAATGATGATGCCACTACACTCTAACCAGGGTGAGAGAGCAAGACTCTGTCTCAAAAATAAAAACAAAAAACCAGCCCCCGATACAATGCTACAACATGGATGACTCTTAAAAACATCATATAAATTATAAGAGGCTAGTCACAAAAGAACTATATGCTCTGTCATTCCATTTGTATGAAATGTCTAGAATAGGTGAATTTATAGAGACAGTAGATTAGTGGTTATATAGGAAAGAGGTAGCAGAATGAGGAATGACAACTAATGGATATAGGATTTCTTTCTCTTTTTTTTTTTTTTTTTGAGACAGAGTTTTACTTTGCCACCCTTGGTAGAGTGCTTTGCCATCACAGCACAGAGCAACCTCAAACTCTTGGACTTAAGTGATTCTCTTACCTCAACCTCCCAAGTAGCTGGGACTACAGGCATCCACCCCAACGCCTGGCTATTTTTTGTTGCAGTTGTCAATGTTGTTTAGCTGGCCAGGGCTGGGTTCGAACCTGTCAGCCTCAGGGTATATGGTCGGAGCCCTACCAACTGAGCTACGGGCATTGCCCTTTTTTTTCACGTCTAATGGGTAATGTGCCGACGTGGTAACAAGATTTGTGGGAGGCACATCTCATGCATGTGCATGAAAACCTAATCATCATGCTTATGAACTACAAAAGGATCAACTGTAGCTAGTTTTTAAGAGATGGGGTCTTGACTCGGTGTCGCAGCAGCACCGTGGTTATGGCGCGAGTCACATACACTGAGGCTGGTGGGTTCAAACCTAGCCCAGACCCGCTAAGCAACAATGACAACTGCAACAGAAAAAAACAGCCAGGCATTGTGGCAGGTGCCTATAGTCCCAGCTACTTGGGAGGCTGAGGCAAGAGACTCACTTAAGTATAAGAGTTTGAGGTTACCGTGAGCTGTGACACCACAGCACTCTATGGAGGGCGACATAGTAAGACTCTGTCTGAAAAAAAAAAAAAAAAAAGGAGTTTGAGGTTGCTGTAAGCAATGGCACTCTATCGAGGGCAGCAAAGTGAGACTTTGAAAATGTTCTTAAATTAGATTGTGGTAATAGTTACACAGCTGTATGATATACTAAGAAAACACTACATACTTTTTAAATGGGTGAACTGTGTAATATATAAAATGTGTCGCAATAAAACTTTTTATTTTTTATTTATTTATTTATTTTTTTGAGACAAAGTCTCAAGCTGTCACCCTTGGTAGAGTGACATGGCGTCACAGTTCACAGCAACCTCAAACTCTTGGACTTAAGCAATTCTCTTGCCTCAGCCTCCCAAGTAGCTGGGATTACAGGTGCCCACCACAACACCCAGCTATTTTTTTTGTTGTGTTTGTCATTTTTGTTTTAGCTGGCCCATGCTGGGTTCGAACTGCAAGCCTCCATGTATGTGGCCAGCACACTACCCACTGAACTACAGGCACTGCCTTAATAAAACTTTTTAAAAAAGAAGCTGAGAAAGCAAGCTCAAATAGAAAAGAATAAAAAAAAAAAAAAACTAATGAAAAAGTGGGATGTATTAATAGCTATGCTCTAAGTAAACTATGGTCCATGGACCAAATCTGAACCATACCCTGTTTTTATAAAGATTTACTGGAACACAGCCATGTTCTTTCATTTTCTTTCTGTTGTTATGCTACTACAAAATTAAACAGTTGAAATGAACACCATGTGGCCCACAAAGCCTAAAATATTTATTATTAAATGTCTAGCCCTTGTTCTAAAGGACAATCCTGTCAGACTACAGCAATAAACTAGCATACATAACAAAATCCTTTCTAGAAAGAGCTGATACATAAAACTGCAATGTAAACCCTTCCCTCCCAGGCCTACTTTCTGAACTACTATTTGTTAAACTCTCACTCTATCTTGATCAACTACCCAAATCCTGTTAAGTTGTTTAAAAAGAAGAACTTTAAACTAATGGTGTTTAATGCTGGAAAAGAAGAGAAGGAGAGAGCCTGAACAAGGTAAACAGAGTTGGCCCATGAGAAATACCAACATAGAAAAAGACTTGTGTGGTACTATAAAACACAGGTGACCCTGGAACATGAGGGCTGGGGCATCAAACTCCAGCACAAACAAAAATATGAGTATGACTTTTGACTCCCCCAAAACATAACTACTTATAACAAACTATTCACGGGAATCCTTACTAAAAACATAAACAGTCTATTAATACCTTTTTTTGTATGTTATATGGAATATATACTGTATTCTTGTAATAATGTGAGCTAACAAAGACAATGTCATCAAGAAAATCTTAAGTCTAAGATGACTGCTGTGGAAGAAAAAATATAAGAAAGAGATAATACATTTACAGAAGAAAATTTACTACTGTAACACTGTACTTTTAAATACCACTAAGTTTGCATCATCTGTAACTGAGACGAATGGTCTGTCTGGAATGGTGACCAACCACAGCTGTGCCCTCAGTCTATGGTACATATCAAGCAACTTTTCTTACAATGACATGACTTGTCTCTGCTTCTTGGAAACACTTTCAGCATCACCAGTGGCACTTCATATGGGTTCCATGGTGTTATTCGAAATTTATCGTATTGCAACAAACACACAAAAAATACACAAGAACCTTGGGAGATCACTTTCTACTACCATATACAATTTACTGGAGAGAAGAACTCACACAGAGATTATTAGCATCACATGGCATTTTAAGTGGATACCCACAAGTTGAGCTCACTGCAATACCAACAGGATGTGGCTTCAAAATTATTACAGCAGTACAAATATATATGTGTGTGTATACTATAGTTTGTAGTGATGATTTAATACTACAACTTTTTTTGTTGTTTTAAGAGATGAGATCTCACTCTGTCACCCAAGACATCATCTCACTGCAGACTTCAACTTTTCAGTTCGGAGCTCAAGTGATCTTCCTACCTCAGCTTCCCAAATAGCTGGGTCTATATGCAGGTGCCCCCATGCCTGGCTGATTTTTTAATTTTTTGTACAGCCAGAGTCTCACTATGTTGCTCTGGCTCTAGTTTTAAACTCCTGGCCTCAAGCAATCCTCCCCCTCACCTCCCCAAATGCTAGGATTACAGGTGTGAGCCACCTTGCCAGGCCTTGCAACTTTACTTTTGTTTACATTTCTCTAGATCAGTGATTTCTGACTAATGTGCCATGATAGGATATAAGGTGTGCCAAGCAAATTTTTAAAGATTAAATTATTTTCAGAACAAGTTCAAAGCATAATAAGTATATATTTTTTTTAGTTTTTTTTAATCAACATAATTTAAGTGTGCTACAGAAGTTTAACTATGGGTTCAAGTGTGCCATGAGATAAAAAAGGTTGAAAAATACTGCTCTAGACTAAGAATGGTGCCACATTTGGCCTGTGTCTGTGTATGTTTTCATAAATTTCAACATTTTATAATAGATTTATATATACTTTATGTTATCAGTGATAAAATAGGCTATAATTTACATGTATTTTATGCATTCATGATATTCCTAACTTTTTAATTTTTTTGATACTATGCAGTTTGCAAGTTTTTTCAAATTGTTACAAACATCCAAAAAGTTTTTCAATATGTTTATTTTAAGTGGACCTGCGTGGTTCAAACCTGGGCTGTTCCAGGGTCAACCACACATATTTGGTCTTCATCCTATTTCCTGATTCCTAAAATCCTAGGAATCTTCAAAGTGATAAGTGTCTTTTTATATGCTAATGAGTTGACTCAGGGTTGGCAGCCCAGGCAGATAGCCCTGATCATCTCTCTCTGTTCCAGTCTCTGGGCGCTGCCACTTACACCTTTCAGCCCCCAAACGTGGAGAGGCAAGAGGGGCTGATGGTCAAATCGATCAATGGCCAATGATTTAATCAATCATGCCTATATAATGAAACTTCCATAAAAATCCAAAAGGACTGGGTCTGGGGAACTTCTGAATAGACAAACATGGGGAGATTCCTGGAGGGTGCCACACTTCGAAAGGACATGGAAGCTCTGGGCTCTTTCCTCCATACCTTGCCCTACCTATTTCTTCTTCCCACATTCAACAGTATCCTTTGTAATCTGCTGTAAAGCAAACCTATAATAAATGTAAGTGTTTCACAGAGTTCTGTGAGACACTCAAACAAATTAACTGAACCCCAGGAGGAAGTCATAGGAATCCCAATTTATAGCCAATTGGTTAAAAGCACAGGTAAAACAATCTGGGGTTTGCAATTGCCATCAGAAGTGAGGGCAGTCCAGGTAGATAGCAAATTGAATTGAATTGAATTGAATGATAGCCTGCTGCAAAAATGATTGCTTTTTGGTGTGTGTTATCTACAAAAATATGGTACCAGAAGTATTCTGAATTGTAAGACCAGAGAAAAAAATTTTTTTTTCTACTCAGCCTGTATAGTACATACTTCACATTGGTGTTGGTACAGATGATGTACTCAATTTCATCTGAGTAAGGGTTCTGGAAAGTAAAGGAGCTGGTCCTCATCCAGAGCCATTCTCGATTCTTAGACCGGAACCGGAACATGACAGACAGCACCTGGCCTTTTAATTTCACCACCTGAAAAAGTTTTCATGCCATTAGTGAACTCATAAAAAATTTTCTTTGGAAAACTAAATAAAAATTTTCTCATTTCTACAATACTAAGACTCTTGTATCACTGTCCTTGATGCACCAATCTTTTTCAACGTTAAAACAACATAAGGGAGAGTTGGCATGGACCTGTGTGGCCCCATGTGCTTTAGGCCAGGGTACTGGCAGTTGCTGCCATTGCTGCAGTGGGTGAGACAGCCCAGGTCTAGAGGGTGGAGGTCTCCCGCGGCTGTAAGGACATCACCATGCCTAAAGCACAAAAGGTAAAAAGTGCAGGACAGAAAAAAAAGTCATCCACCCATATAGTAGAAAAGCAGATCACATTAGAGAGAGGCCCACAACAAGAAAAAAAGAAAAACATTGAAGAAAAAAAAGGTCTTCGTCTTAACCTTATTGGTGAAAAACTTCAGCGGTTTCAAAATCATCTTGATCCCCAAAAAGTGAGATATTCAAAGAAAGATGCTTGTGAATCAACTGTAAGATATTTAAATCAATTCAGCACTGAGGTAGAGCAGATCAAGTTGCATAATAGCATTAAAGACAGAGAAGGCAGCACCACTTCTGGGAGACAGGCATTAAGCAGACTGTGGAGCGTGAATAGCAGCAGTATGAAAGTTATAGCCTTGGGAACGGAATCTTGATCTGAAGAAACTGCCAAACATTAAAATGAGAAAAAAATTGTGCTAATGATGCACTTCCCAAGAAGTGATAGAAAAAACTATCATAACTACAGGTAAAGATCTGGGGGATCCGATGAGGAAATGACTACAGTGGACTAAATGCCTTTACTAGAATTGAAAATAAATAATTTGAGACTTTCAAGTTATACTCACTGATTATGATACATAATTGTCCAGCTATAAGAATTTGCTATTTAGGGTGGCGCCTGTGGCTCAGTGAGTAAGGCACCGGCCCCATATACCGGAGATGGTGGGTTCAAACCTGGCCCCGGCCAAAAAAAAAAAAGAATTTGCTATTTAACTCATTCGTTGCTGATGAGAGTCCCATTTGCAGTTTCAAAAATGGAGTTAGAATTTTTATTTTAAAATGAAGATTGGCGGTGCCCATAGCTCAGTGGGTAGGGTGCCAGCCATATACACTGAGGCTGGCAAGTTCAAACCCAGCCTGGGCCAGCTTAAAAAAAAAAAAAAAAAAAAAAAAGACAACTGCAATGAAAAAATAGCCAGGTGTTGTGGCAGGTGCCTGTAATCCCAGCTACTTGGGAGGCTGAGGCAAGAGAATTTTTTTAGCCCAAGAGTTTGAGGTTACTGTGAGCTGTTGACTACACAGCACTCTACTCAGGGCAACAGCTTAAAACTCTGTTTCAAAAAAATAAATAAATAAAAATAAAAACAATAAATAAATAAAATGAAGATTTCTTTTCATTTATATTAAACTGCTAAATTATAAGTGATTTACAAAAACTATTTCATTTATTTATTTATTTATTTATTTATTTTGAGACAAGAGTCTTACTACGTCGCCCTAGGTAGAGTGCCATGGCGTCACAGCTCACAGCAACCTCAAACTCTTGGGCTTAAGTGATTCTCTTGCCTCAGCCGCCCAAGTAGCTGGGACTACAGGCGCCCACCACAATGCCCAGCTATGTTGTTGTTGTTGTTGTTGTCATTGTTGTTTAGCTGGCCTGAGCCAAGTTCGAACCCACCAGCCTCGGTACATTTGACCAGCACTATAACCACTATGCTACAGACACCGAGCCTGCAAAAACTATTTAATCTGAATTTCAGGAGGGGAGAGCACTATGAAGACAAAAAATGTTTTAACTTTTCTCCTCATGTGCATTTAGGATTATGTAATCTCATATTTGGGGAAATGAATAGTAACCTGTTTTCCAAAAGGCTCCTTTGGATACTTCTTGAGCAATGATGACAGCAAAATAGTCTTTTAGTAATTATGTCCTCTTAATCATTAAGCCTATTTTCTTTTATTATAAAATAGGGGGAGATGTGATATGGAATTTGTATACACTGATGGATTGTACATTATTATTCTCTGAGCCAGAGTTAAATGGTAAGAAAATGAACAGTGATAATGTTATATTGATCTCCCTCACTTAATCTGTTACCTTTTGACAAAGGGGCTAAATAATTTCAGGTTAACTCCTTTTGATCATATATTATTTTCTGCTTTCTTATCACAAAGTGATAGATTTTATTTGTGGAGACAGAAGTAAAGAATCAATGATTTTAATTGTGTTATTTTTCTTCCAAGAGATAGGTTTAGTTGACATTTAACTCAATATTTTGAGTATCATGAAAAACACAGACATTGTAGAATTGTGTTCTTCGCAGAACTTGTTAAATCCCAGTATCCTTCGGTCTGTTTCATAAAGGATGCAATGCAAGTGGGTTTCAGTATTTTCAAGAAAATAGAACAGTAATGCTATATGAAGTGAACTAGATATAACTACATCTTTTAAAGAGGTTATTTAAAATGTACTATTTTACTTGTGGAAGTTAAAAATAACGCTCAGTGCCTGTAGCTCAGCGGCTAGGCGCCAGCCATATACAATGGAGCTGGCAGGTTCGAATCCAGCCTGGGCCTGCCAAACAGCAATGGCAATTACAACCAAAAAAATAGCCAGGTGCTGTGGTGGACACCTGTAGACCCTGCTACTTGGGAGGCTGAGGCAAGAGAATTGCTTAAGCCCAAGAGTTTGAGGTTGCTATGAGATGTGATGCCACTCTACCCAGGGCAATAGCTTGAGATTCTGTCTCAAAAAAATAAACAAATAAATAAACAAATAAAATTTATTTCCATTAAAAAATACACACACACATACAAGGGAGTAAAAAATAAGAGACTAAATAAGGAGGAGGTATATATATTTATCTTGTTTCTTCCCATAATCCCAAGTTATCTGACCACTCTAGTCAAAGTCAAACAGGAATCACAATTACCAGGAGGGAAAAGACTGTTTCTCGTACACAGCTATGACTTAACAATAAAAAAATAAAATAAAATAAAATATTAAGATAATTAAAAAAAAAAAAGACTGTTTCTCCACTTCCCTTGGAAAGTCTATTAAAAATAGGCTGAGCTAGCTTTATAAGTCTAAACCAGAAATTTGTTAAGTTTAATGACATTGAATAAACCTTCCATACTGCTCTTTAATCCTAGCTTTTCCCCCTAAATCTGACAATTTCTGGTACCCATAGAGGTTTCTATAAATAAAACTAAGTTAGCTTTAGCCTTGCTTTGCTTTTTTTTTTTGTTTTTTTGCAGTTTTTGGCTGGGGCCAGGTTTGAACCTGCCACTTGCAGTATATGGGGCTAGTGCCCTACTCCTTTGAGCCACAGGCGCCACCCTGCTTTTGTTTTTTAAAAATAATTTTACAGTGGCACCTGTAGCTCATTGGGTAAAGGCGCCAGCCACATACACCGAGGTAGACAAGTTTGAATCCAGCCCAGGCCTGCTAAACAATGACAACTATAACAAAAAAATAGCCAGGTGTTGTGGTGGGCACCTGTGGTTCTAGCTACTCGGGAGGCTGAGGCAAGAGAATCGCTTAAGGCTCGGCACCTGTGGCTCAAGTGGCTAAGGCGCCAGCCACATACACCTGAGCTGGCAGGTTCGAATCCAACCTGGGCCTGCCAAACAACAATGATGGCTGCAACCAAAAAATAAAAAAAAATAACCA